>CM060111.1:45143058-45165558 GCA_030522415.1 Channallabes apus
ACTGTAACCAATCAAGAACATAGTCTCCGCCCCCACATCCACTGTAACAAAAGCAAGAACATAGTCTCCGCCCCCACATCCACTGTAACCAATCACAGTCTCCGCCCCCAAATTCTACTGTATCCAATCAGAACATAGCACGTAATCAGTTAATATTTAGGTGCCGCCACAAAATTCATGTAAACCTATCAGATCGCAGCCCCAACACACAATGCTATTGTATCCAATCAGATTACAGTAACTGGCTGCTAAGGCCACTGTAATTAATCAGACTCCAGAACAAAGCGACTACGCCACAATCCCTGACTGCCCAAGACCACAATCCACTTACACTGTAACCAATCGAGACCATTAACTCCGCCCTCACAAAACATGAGTGTGTTGAACAGAGACAGTACCTCCTCACCCCACCGTCACCTCTTCCACACCGGCCTCCCAACAGTTTACTACACCAAGCCGTATCTCAAGAGAAATAATCGATCAGGATAAAAGAACACACACGGTGATGTCACAGACATTATTACATAAAAAAAAAACACAAGCCAAGCACAGATACGCAACATACAATCCACACGTCTCCAGGTTAGACATGAAAACGACCTGTGTGTGTGTGTGTGTGTGTGTGTGTGGAGCTGCTGCATGAACATACATCACCTTTAAACACAGTCTAAATTCAACCTTATGTCGTGTCTATAACCATAGTGATGCTCTCCAGAGGATGACGTCATCTCTATCCAAACACAAAACACACACACACAGGACCTGACTGAACACACACACACACACACACACACACACACAGGACCTGACTGAATAAATACACACACTCATCACCTCTTTGTGTTTCTAGTTTCACTTTATTCCACTTTGACAGATTTTATTCCCTCACCCCGGCGCGCGTGATTGGCTGGCGGTGACGTCACCGGACGGTTTAAACTTCTCATTACCTCATTAAACCGTTACCTGGAGACGCAGCATAGGATCTGCGCGTGCATGTGATTTAACACGATAACAAGGTAATTGCACGCGGAGACATGATTTAAAATGAGCCAAATCCATGTTTTATAGAGCTTCTTTAGAGCTTTGTAACCTCTTTATGACTGTGTGTGTCACGTTAATACGCAATAAACAGCTGCCTGGTGGATTTGGTTTAGCTGGCTGGCTAACACGCTAACTTTCTGTGCTCGTGCTTTGCATTGGGAACGGATTCACATTAACTCGTTATTACACTTCAAAACATTTCTCTTTTACTTTCATTAACACTTAAACACATAAAAAATAGACGGTGTTATATTTTACCTTCTTGTCGCTCTCCTCCAATCTCAGCTTCTCTTCCCCCTTTTGCGACGTGCTCGCGATTGCGCAATGTCTCATGGGAAATGTAGTTTAGGAAGCCTCGAGCACTTCCGGGATTGGTCGAAATCTAAACTTTATGTATATTTTTAGTTTGACTAATTATTTTTATTATTAATTTTTAAATAATAAACATTATATCATAATTCCTTACAAGGTCTATATTGTTTTGTGGCAGTTTAATAGAATGTTGTGTCGTTAAATTGCTCTGAGGTAAATCTGACAATATGCTAACATGCTAATCCATTTAATTGCCTCGATATCTTTTCCCTTAACACTCAAAGCCACCTTCAAATATCAAATCACCTTCATCATCAACAACTACTTTGTTTTATTAAAAATAATTAGTATGATCGATTCAAGGTGAAGAAATAATTCAGAATTCATAACATGGTGTGTGTGAGGGATACGATACCGATACGATATCACCACGATACCTTACTGCAGATTGAATTAAAATTTAATTCTACAATTATCTCAATTCTATAAATATCCCAATTTGATATTACATTTCCCCTCAATTTAGTTACAATTGTAAACTTTAAAGTTTCAAAACAGTTGAAGTATGTTAGAGTAATTAACTGTAGGCCATTTTCCCTATAACATTAGATAGACATGGATAGAGTGCTTTATTAATCCCAAAGGGAAATTATACTGTTACAGCAGCCAGTTCACAGATTATACGCGGTATATATGGTATACTGTTTACCATTTAAGGTGCATTAATGAAGTAAAAAAAAATTGTCAAATAATATGAATATGTTTTTCTATGTACACATGCAGTAACTGTACTGTATATAAGGTGAATCGGCAAGTAGAAATATTAATGAAAGAGTGGATGAAATGAATGAAGGACGTGATCAGAGTGCAGGGAATGTATATGAGCCGATTTTATAGAGATGTCAGAGAATGAAGTCCCTCTCCTCATACAGAGCTACAGTGGCTTGCAAAAGTATTCGGCCCCCTTGAACTTTTTCACATTACACTGATGGACTGATTATTCTACACTGAATAATTACGCACACCCCACTTTGCAGTTGTTTATTTGTAAAAAATGTTTGGAATCATGTATGATTTTCGTGCCACTTCTCACGTGTACACCACTTTGAATTGGTCTTTCACGTGGAATTCCAATAAAATTGATTCATGTTTGTGGCTGTAATGTGACAAAATGTGGAAAAATTCAAGGGGGCCGAATACTTTTGCAAGCCACTGTATATTGTAAAGTCTAATTAGTGGTGCTTGAAAAGCATCACTATTGTTATCTTGCATACTTATTTTTTTTTTTTTTATTCTTCTTCTTCTTTTTATTCTTCCGTATGAAAGTTTGGCGCGTAACTAGTCCCGCACCGTTTGTCCTAGAACCATGAATGAGGTGTCAAATCGTGCGGCCTGATCGGGAATGGGGTGCTATGACTTTTCTAAGGGGTGGGTGCTTAATTGCCCCCGCAGGGGGCAATTAAGCACCCAAAAAAGTCCCATAGGATAACATGGAGGCCAAATTTTGACGGATTGTGGCGCAGAGAGGGAATTTTGTAGAAACGTGAAATTCGCCACAATTGAAGAGGTTTGCAACCTGTGTCAGAGGATACCCGGCACAAGGGTATAAGTTCTACCCCCGGGGCAAAAGAGGTCCCCAAAGTTGCCCCATTGACTTATAATGGGGTATTCATCGAAAAATTAGTTTGTCGCTGACCCATGAATGAGGTGTCAAACCGTTCAGCTGGTCCAGGGATGGGGTGCTATGCCTTTTCTGAGGGGCTGGGCGGTTAATTGCCCCCGCAGGGGGCAATTAATCGCCCATAGACTTAACATTTTAATGGCTAGTCCCGCACCGTTTGTCATGGACCCGTGATTGAGGTGTCAAATCGTACGGCTTGTCCGCGGGTGGGGTGCTATGACTTTGCTCAGGGCTGGACGGTTAATTGCCCCCGCAGGGGGCAATTAAACTCTCATAGACATAAAATTTTAACCGCTATTCCCGCACCGTTTGTCATACACCCATGAATGGGGTGTCATATCGTGCGGCTTATCCGGGGGTAGGGTGATATGACTCTGCTCAGGGCTGGGCGGTTAATTGCCCCCGCAGGGGGCAATTGACCGCTCATAGACTTAGCATTGATACCTGCTTTGACTGTGTTTTTTGTAGGCCCGTGAATGAGGCGTCAAACCGTGCAGCTTGTTCGGGAATGGGGTGCAATGTCTTTTCTCAGGGCTGGGGTGGTTAATTGCCCCCGCAGGGGGCAATAAACCAACCCGAAAATCCCATTGACTTAACATTGAGTCCAACTTTGACGGATTGTAGCGCGGAGAGGGAATCTTGTAGAAACGTGAGATTCACCACCTTTGAAGAGGTTTGCAACCTTTGTCAGAGGATACCCCGCACAAGGGTATAAGTTCTACCCCCGGGGCAAAAGAGGTCCCCAAAGTTGCCCCATTGACTTATAATGGGGTATTTATCGAAGAATTAGTTTGTCGCAGACCCATGAATGAGGTGTCAAACTGTTCGGCTGGTTCAGGGATGGGGTGCTATGCCTTTTCTGAGGGGCTGGGCGGTTAATTGCCCCCGCAGGGGGCAATTAATCGCCCATAGACTTAACATTTTAATGGCTAGTCCTGCACCGTTTGTCACAGACCCGTGAATGAGGTGTCAAATCGTACGGCTTGTCCGGGGGTGGGGTGCTATGACTTTGCTCAGGGCTGGGCGGTTAATTGCCCCCGCAGGGGGCAATTAAACTCTCATAGACTTAACATTTTAACCGCTATTCCCGCACTGTTTGTCATACACCCATGACTGAGGTGTCATATTGTGCGGCTTATCCGGGGGTGGGGTGCTATGACATTGCTCAGGGCTGGGCCGTTAATTGCCCCCGCAGGGGGCAATTAATCGCTCATAGACATAACATTGAGATCAGCTTTGACAGAGTTTTTTGTAGGCCCATGAATGAGGTGACAAACCGTTCGCCTCATTCGGGCATGGGGTTATATGATACCACTGAGGGCGGGCGGTTAATTGCCCCCGCAGGGGGCAATTGACTGCTAGAACAACACCGTATGTCGTAGGTCCATAAATGGGGTGTCATATCGTGCGTCTTATCCGGCAGGGGTGTGCAGTGACCTCTCTGAGGGGCTGGGCTGTTAATTGCCCCAGCAGGGGGCAATTAATACCTGGTCCCTCACCGTTTGTTGTAGTCCCTTGAATGAGGTGTCATATCGTGCGTCTTATCCGGGAGGGGTGTGCAGTGACCTGTCTGGGGGCTGGGCGGTTAATTGCCCCCGCAGGGGGCAATTAATCGCTATTCCAGCACCGTTTGTCGTAGACCCTTGAATGAGGTGTCAAACCGTTCGCCTCAGTTGGTCATGGGGTTATATGGTACTACTGAGGGCGGGCGGTTAATTGCCCCAGCAGGGGGCAATTAATACCTGGTCCCTCACCGTTTGTCGTGGACCCTTGACTGAGGTGTCATATCGTGCGTCTTATCCGGGAGGGGTGTGCAGTGACCTCTCTTAGGGGCTGGGCGGTTAATTGCCCCCGCAGGGGGCAATTAACCGCTCATAGACTTGACATAGATTAAACTTTGCTTTGCGCACTTAACATGATTACCATGTCCCTCTCATGGAGTTAAGCTGATTAGCTAGCCTCGTGTTAACTTGCCACGTCAAGCACCACTCACATTTTCTTCAGGAAATGTACCTCTCTAGTTGCTACTGCAACAGGCTGCCACTTGTGCTGCGCCAAACTCAATTAGTTTTCTCACTTTAAAAAACGTATACGCTCACAGACATTGGAGGAAATGACAGATTTGAGGCTTTTTAACACGTGCAATTTTTGATAATGTAATCCCATAAAAATGCGTTTCTGTTGCACCACTTTGTGCACTCAGTACAGAATTGTTTATTAAGAGGCTGATCAGCCAATCAAACTGAAAACCAGCGTGTTCTGGTTACTGACCGATCAACCGGTTCATCTCTAGTATAAATGAAAAAATTCTTCTTCGTCCTTTGGCTGTCCTTCTTCCTTTAGACCTCCTGCCTGGCAGTTCCAACCTCAGCATCCTTCTAACAATATGCTCTCTATCTCTCCTCTCTCACTCTCTAACTTCTCAGTTGTCCCTCAGATGGTCTCATTCTAGATCCCATCTATCCTTGTTCCTCTCAAAGAGAACCCCAACATCTTCATCTCTGCTACCTCCAGGTCTGCCTCCTGTCTCTAAGCTGTAGAGCATCGCTGGTCTCACCACTGTCAAAATAGTTCTGTCAAAAAAATCGATTTTGGAGTCAGTGTGACGACACGTGAATCACCACACAAAAGAATCACGATTCATAACTGAATCGATTTTCCTCCCATCTCCAATGTGTGTGTGAGTCAGACGAGAAGACCATACGCTAGCTCAGGTACGTCAGTTGTGCCTGAAAGTGATACGGCCAGAGATCCATCCAAGAATTATGAAACGGCTTCAGATAGAGACACAGGAAAAAGGTCAGATCTGGACATTTACATGTTTTTCTTGAGATTTGATTAAATGAAAAACTACAAGTAGAAAAGTCACATTCCAAGTTAGACAAAGTACACACTTGTCTTTCAAGCTAAAAGAGACGGCTTTATTGTTTATTCATTTTATTTAACAGACATCTTTAATCAGGGTGACGATTCAATCAGAATCATATACAGGCACAATAAATAACTTTTTTCACAAATACAATAACAGCCCGGAACCAGAAGGTAATTCTAAACATAAATATTAACTGAATAGTCTTACTTCAAATAAAAATATACGATATGTTATATCGTCTGTAAAATAGAAAAATATGATGAATGACTGCACTTCCGTGTTAATAATAATAATAATAATAATAATAATAATAGGGGATCATATTTAAAAAATCCAAGGTTAAATTAATTCTCATGCAAATCACTTCTAATGAAAAGCCACACCTTCAATTATCAAACCCCTCCCACTCAATCACAGAAATGCTTTAGCTTTCAAATGGAGACAATTTAAACAATAATAATGATAATTGTAGTAGTAGTAGGTAAGCATTTATAACTGGAGTCCACAGACTTCCATTACTTGTTAGAAATTTGGATCCATTTTTTAGGATCTAATTAACCTCTTCAGGAACCTAATCTAGTAACTAAGTCCTGTTTAGGAACCAGGAACCTTTTTGTTTGTTTGTTTTTACAGGAACCTGGGAAGGTTTTCAAGAACTGGAGACCTTAGGCTTTCATTATATTTAAAAGTGATGGGCATTTTTATGGGATCTGAACCTTTCCAGGAACCACAGGATTATAGAACCTTATGAGCTCTTGAGAACCCAGGAACCACTTCACATGATCCTAGGAAGTATTTTAAGATCCAGAGGCAACAGATTTCCATTATATGCTGGCTACAGTAAAAATTTGAGCCGTCTGGTTCCAAGCTGTTCTATAAGACATAGTAATAGAAAGAAAAGTAAGAATTAATAAAAATTTTCAAAATAAATAAATGTTGGACCTCCTGTTTATTAGCAGCCGATGTGTATGGAGTTTGGATTAACTGTAAAGTATGGTGCTGTATGTGAGCGCTAGGCATTAACCATCTCAGATACGCAGGTTGTGTTGTTTCTGTGATGTCAGAATCTGTGATGTTATGAGTGGGTGGAGTTTAAACTCTAATTAGAGTTTGGTCTGTGTGTGCTCGTTATGTACGATGTCAGCAGGCCATTGCCTCCTCCACTCCACTGGTTGTAGCCATTCTCATTCGCAGATGATTCGCAAAATCCACCTGAGTCTGAGACAGAACTCGGTTTATCACTGTTTTGGGAATCCAGCCCTGAACAAAGAGGATAAGAATACATCATACAACGAACCCTTGTCGACACCCCAGAAAGCTCAACTGAAACATCTGCACTTCTGGAAATGTCAAGAAATGTTTATACTCAGCCACATTTATGCAAATTTCCACTACTACGCCTTTTTAGAGAACGAGGAACCTTGTAATGAAGTTAAGGAACCTGTTTCATGTTTTTGAACCATGGGAATTTTTTTTTTTGGAAGGAACCTATTCAGGAACCTGTGAAGGATTCCCAGCAATACACAAATGATTTTCAGAAATCCAAGTAAACTTTAAGAATACCAAAATTTTCTGCGTTAGGAACTTTTATCACACATTAAAAAAACTCAAGAATCTATTCAGGAACCCAGGAACAAAGTTAAGAACACTTTACATTCCCAGGAAAAATGGAAGCTTCCCAGGAACATGTTTGATAATCGCAGAACATTTCCAGAAGTTTTTTCAAGAATTCTCATGAAGCTAGGAATCATTTGCAGGAAATAAAGAACTTTTTGGGATCAGATCAACCAAGAGTCTTTCAAAGAACAGAAGAACCTTTTCAGGAACCCATGTTTTTCTTTTTCAGAAACTTTGACAGCAACCTTTTGAGAAACTACAGAACCTGTTCAGTAACTCAGGAGCCCTGAAACTGTTTAATGAATGAACTCAGAGTGTTCAGGAATCTTTTCAGGACCTACATTTTAGTTTGTTCTTCAGAGTAGTGGTACTTACAGTAAAGGTGCACTATTGTGGGTGGAGCTTTCCTTATGGAATGTCCAAACATCTCTGTAAGTCTCCAAATTAATTACAATAATTACAATTATTTTTTACAAATATGAGCTAATTGCACCAACGTAACCTAGCATGAGTTATTTGTAGAGTGGAAGGTTAAACAAATCTGATGAAGTCGTACCTTCAGGTCTAAACTGAGTAACCAGGTGAACTTGGTCTTGTCGGGATCGTCTGCACTCGGCTTCATCACGATGCACGTCGGCCCGTTCTCGGCTCTGAGTGAGTCAAAGCAAACAGCTACATTAGAGCATGTGACATCACTTCCTGGATACATATTATAAGTTTACGTTTTATTTTAAAGCCGACCGGACGAAGCCTTTCTGCTCAGGCATGCTAGGATGTTGAGTCGACATCCCGGCCAGGAAGCAGGTTGATCCTCTGCGCTTAGCGCAGCGCACGCTAACGAAATCCCTCGGCCCCACCACATTTCCTGGGGTCTCCCCTGAAACCTCGTGGGTCACCATGGTGTCCTGATTGATTTTCTGGAGGATCTGAGAAACACAGAGTAAAACCAAAGTAAAACCTCCATCAACAGCATTAGCATACGGTATTAATGTTGTCCACTGTAAATGCTTGACTAGCTAAGTGCTAAGCTATTGAGCTAGCCGCTATGCTCTGAAGTGCACACATCATTTAACTGCATATAAACGCCAATCATTAATATAAATAATAACCAGTTGTGCTTGCTAACCATTAGCATACCACTTAGCTATGCTGGGATGTGGCAGCTCCCTTTTAATGCTACATCTTTCATTCTAATGACATAAAAGATCTTGTATTGTATTAACATTTAGCTAAATGTTTTACAAAATTTTACGGGTTTAATTGATATTGATTATGAATTTGTTTGTAAGAGTCGACTCTGGTAGTCACATGACTCAGTTGACTCGTTCTAACAAACGAAGCGAGGCTTGGACACGTGGACGCCGGCGGAGACGTCTCACCTTGACCCTCTTGACGTTGGGGTTCCACTCGCCCATGCGCTCCATGTTCTCCACCAGCTCCTCATACAGATCGTCAGGCTGCTGGTCCAGAACCACCTCCAGCCTGAAGACCTTGCCGACGTCAGGAAGAACTTTGCTCAGCACTTTATCTCCCGTCGACTGTGTCAGAGGAGAAACAAACAAATCAGACCTCGAGATCGGATCTGAAGCTCAAACCCAAACACGGCCCTCCTCGCATGTTTGGGCTTTTCAGCTTTCTAAGTCCTGTGAATTTATCTAGTGTTTAATGATATGAAAACGCTCAAGACACCACAAACGGAGGAAATCTGCATCGCACACACTCACAGTCTCGATCTCAGTTTGCCAGCCATCTGGGTCACTCAGGATGCTGATGGACTTCTGAAGTGCCTCCTGACCCTGTTGCACGTAGCTCTGCTCCGATTCACTCAGAACCTCCTCCTCGATCCTGCTACCTACACACACACACACACACACACACACACACACACACACACACACACACACACAGTTTTCAAGGATGCATAATGTCTACGAATGAACTACCATTCACAGATAGTTGAGTCCAGCTAATATTAACTCTCTCTTTTATACACACACACACACACACACTCTCTCTCTCTCTCTGAAGGACACACAATAATAATAATAATAATAATAATATGGCTCTGATGCTACCCTCTAGCAAGTTAGCTCTAGACCATTTACATTGTTGGATGGTTCCTCTGGAGAACCCTAGATCATGAGGAACCTCAAGAGAAGCTTTAAAGAACGCTTAGAGAATTTTATATACACATATTTTACACCATGCATTTAAGGAAGGTTTGAATGAGGGTTATTTGTGTGTGTGTGTGTGTGTGTGTGTGTGTGTGTGTGTGTGTGTGTGTGTTCTCACAGAGCAGCGAGCTCCTGCGGCGGATGTTTCTGACCCACATGCTCGGTCCAGGGCCGGATAGTTTGCTCAGCTCGTGGTGGATGGCCATCATGGCGTTCCTCCTCAAACCTGCAAACACACAGTAAATTCATGACAAGGATATAATATGCATGTGTGTGTGTGTGTGTGTGTGTGTGTTTATAACTAAGTTATCACTATGTTTGTTGTTTAGTTTTATACAACTTTGAGTCAACTCTGATTCAGCTTCAGATTCATACATTGAATCGAGTCTTATACAGTTTCAATGCCAACGATTCCAAGGAATCATATCCTGAGTCGACTCCAGAATGTTGAATAGATGAACGATTCCCAACACTTGGACTCAGATTCAGATTGTTGCGATTGAATGAGTCGACTCTGACTACGAGTTACAGTTTATTCATAATCATCGTTGACTGTAAAGTATTTGAAGTGTATGGAGTCGAACTACATTACATGCTCATTTAATTCCTAGTTCACTGACCCTGAGTCAGACTTCACGTGATTCAGATTGACAGTGTCAGGAATCGATTAAGTGAAATGCACAAGAATGTTTTGCTTCATGTTTGGATAGACCAGCAGCCAGGGTACAGAAACACCTGCACAGATGTGCACTTTTAGAGGCAGGTTCCATACCATTGCTGCTATATATATATATATGATTACAAAAAGCGGGAAAAAAATAAATGTAAAAATCTAAAACATAAACTATGAAATGCAAAATAAATATTATATTACATTATCAATCCTTTATACAGATTTCATTTTAATAATATCCAAACATGCACTGTTTTATCAACACTAAATGTACATAAAATTAAAATAAATGTTCTAAGGGTGCACAAATTTTTGCTTACCACTATACAATGTCAGTAGTTATTTATTTGTGCATTTCTTGTAGTGCTGTGTTTCTGTGTAAGTGTGACCTGTACCTGGCTAACAAGTGACGTTATAGTTCATTTTACTGCAAATTAGAAGTAAACTGAACTAAACGGCGGCTCTTACCCGTCATGTTCCTCGTGTGTCTGTAGGAAATTCCAGCACACAGCTTAAAAGTTGCAGGTAGCATGGTGTCGCTTTGTGAATAGCAGAATCGCTTGATCTGAACTTCTGATGCTATCTCCCCGTCTGTGGTCTCCTGCGTCCCTCACGCTCCTTATATACGCCGAGCGGGACAAGGCCGCGGGTGTGTCCGCTCACAGATAAACACCTCCGGAGCGGTGCTGGCCTTCAGAGTCAAGGATGAGCATTGAACACGTTCAGCCTGTCTTTACACTCCATAAACACTCTGTTTAAGATAACAGCCCACAGAAAAAGTACAGAGGAAGAACATGGGTTCTGAGTTTATTCTAATTAATAATAAAGTACACAGGAGCAGGAAGTGAGAACATACATACGGGCTGAATCACCAAGACAAAGGGTCAAGTGTTTCCCCTGATATGTCTGTTATTACGTCACAGAGTCGTTTTTTTCTGGATCTTCAGTCAAAATAGAAACAAATGATAATGTGATAAACAGAAGTATGCATTTTGAACGTTTCCTCTCGTGCTACTATAACACACACTCTGTTTAACAGTAAATAAAATCTCCCTAATGATGTTCTGAACTTTTGCATACCTCCCTACATCTCTCTCTCTCTCTCTCTCTCTCTCAACTGCACCGTTAATGGGCAAGTACGTATTCTGACCTTGTCATTATTTCTTTGTCATTATTTTCCAATTCTGTATCCATACACATACACATTTTTTGGACAAAACTACTAACTTGCAGCTGTTTGTAATAAATCAGTAAAACAAAAGCAATTTAAATCACATAACACAACTTGTATAACAAGTGATTTCTCCATATGTAAGATAAATGGTGCCTTTTAATGATTAGTGTTATTTAACCCCTTCATGAGAAACATCTTCAGTACTCAGTAGAGGCCCCTTTAGCTGTTATGACCTGCTGCTGACATGACGTATAACCAGACACTAGAGTCTGGCAGTGTTTCTGAGGGATCTTGACCCGTTCCTCATGGGCAACGGCCTCTAGTTCAGATTCTTTGGTTTGTGTGCTGCAATTTTTCTTTTTTTAATACCATCAATTATTTTCTATTGGATTCAAGTCAGAACCCTCCAGGACTTCATCTGAAACCAAGCCTTGGTGGGCTCTGAAGTATGCTTGGGGTCATTGTCCTGTTAGAAGGTCCAACGACACAGATGTTTAACTTCCAGAGGGATGCAAGAATGTTGGAACAGCTTAGCTATTAAGTCAAGATGACTGGACAATCTAACATTTTATGGCAAATAGTCAACAGGTTTGCAAAAAAATGTGTGGAAAAGCAAAATCACAAATTACCTGCCAAGAGACTTGAGAAGAATGAAACGTGAAGCTACCGGGAACCTATTATCCTCCAGTGACTCCATATTCCAGAACGGCAGCCAACCAGCACTGGACAACACGCACCAGTTATACGAGTTATATATACAAGTTAACATGAAGAAACATCTGCAGACAGATTTATGGGCAGATCATTTGAGAGTGACTCTTGATGGACCAGATGGTGGGGGCTGTGACTGGGTCACTAATGGACACACAGCACCACTCTGAGTAAGACTGTAGTAAGATGGAGAAGGGGTACTAGTACAACTAGTGAGAGTTTTTGGGTTGAAGATGGATTTAAAACAGCTCTCAAAACTTCTGACAGTGTCTAGAAGTGACCATGTGCAAGATGACGTCTGCACCACTGATGAAGGCTATAAGTTATATGCAAAACAATGCTCCATTACATGCATCCCTTGGGTGGCTGCCAGGTAAGCCCTCAAAGATGACGAAATAATCTCCAGACCACCTTCATCACCTGCATTATTGAAAACTTGTCGGCTTTAAATATTAGATTTTCAGTAAGGGGAAGACACGTCACCTCTTTGAAACCCATTGAGAGGCTGTAGCTGATCATCAATAGAGCAAGAAACTGACAGAATTCATGTATGGAGGTCTCATCATCTGTGGTGTTTATGAGTTTGGAACATGTCTATGCAAAACTGCTGATGGTGTTTAATGGTCTATGTAATGAAAATGATGTGTGTGCGGTTTGGCTTTATTATGGTGTTTATTTGGCCTACATAGTGAAGAGAGTTTGTGTGGTTTGAGACATGTCCACAGTGGTGTTTACATGGAGTACATAGTGGATAGTGTGTGTGGACTGGGTCATGTCCACTGTGGTGATTATGCGGACTAGATAGTGGACAGAGAGTGTGCTGTTAGGGACATGTCCATAGTGGTGTTTATGTGGCTACATAGTAAACAGTGTGTGTGTGTGGTTTGAGACACATCCATAATGACTTGATAATGAGTGTTTAGGTGGTTCATATCGTGAACAAGCTGTATGGTTTGAGACACGGCCACTGTGGACTGATAATAGTGTTCATATGGCCAATGTAGTGGCCCATCAGTGTGCTTTGAGACACGTCCACAGTGGACTAATGATCTTCTGTCTCTGTGTACATTAAGTAACCTGACCTTTAAGCATAAACACTGGCATTATTTACCCAGAAGCCTTTGCTACCACTACCCCCCAAGCCACTTACCAAGCACCAGAGGTGGTGTGTTGAGTGACCTTACCATAACCTCAGCCTCTTTACGAAAGCCCTAGAACACAGGAGCTGTTAGCGATGCTGCCCATTACGTTTAATGAGAGGTCAAAGGTGCTTTGCCTTCCTTTTGAACAGACCATTAATCAGATGAGTAGTAAACAGGGTGATCGCTAGCTAGCTATTTACTAGTCTTCGTTCTTTATTAGAGTTTTTATTGTCGGTCCTCTCGAACGCTAACGGCCTACAAAATTACTTGAGTCAACGCCAGCGTGCTTTTGCGTAACTTGAGCTGCAGCCTTGCTCTCTGTGCCTATCACTCTCATTGGGAAAATATTAGCTTAGCGACTTGGAATGTCCACACACACGTAACACACATAACACACACACACACATAACACACATCTGACACGTTCAAGACCATCAGAGAGAGAAATGAACATGGCCTCATTGGTGAAACAACCTTAACCCTTAGTCTAGCGTCACTTCAGCCCCAAGACATGATTTATTATATCCTAGACCTTCTGCGCAAAGCGGGGGGAAATAAAAATGTGTCCCAGCTTGTCCATAAAGCTGCCATTTTGGAAAATAAACCGGATAAACTATTCGGTAATGCTGTTTTTCTCTCTAGAAAAACGATGCTAAATATACGTCATAACATGCTGTGGTAATGCTAATGCTAATTTAAGCTATGTTGATTTGGCACTTGTGAAAGAAAACTTGCTGTTTAAATGGTCAAAACTTCAGTATGTGAGAACACTGTCGCTAGGCAACAAGGAAACGCAAACACTGAGTTTATGCTAGCTTATCAGTTGTTCCAGCTAGCATGGTAGCTCTGATTTAGCCTTTTATACAGACATATTGCCTGAAGAAATGACATAAAAGCATTATAAACAGCAACATTTACCTTAGATGTGTTAAACAATTGTCTCTACAATGACACTTAGCTATATTTAGCTAGCTTTTGCTTAATATTTATATTTCCAATTTGCTGAGCGGAAATGTTCTCAAACATTACATTCTCTTGTATTACAGCGGATACAAACGCTACGCACTGATGCTAATCACTTACTAGCTAGCATATAAACGTTAAGGTCGAGAAAGTGACACAGAGCCATCAAGAGGATCAACATTTAACTCCGATATGATGGTGAAACACTAAGTAAAGCCTCCGTATGACTAAACGTACATCATTTATCATTTAAAAATGACTGAAATTTTATTTCCCATTAGATTGGGTTGCTTATGTCTTAAACAGTGCAGAAGCAAAACCTAGAATATACACTATGATAATGTGCAGTCAGAGATACTGCGAGGTGTTATATCATCGTACCCCATAATTAGCCGTAATGGAGCCACATGGCAATGGACTGCTATGATAGTGTAGCTATCTAAAGCTACTGGTTGAAGAGGTAAACCACATTATAGAGTAACATGTTTCACAGAACTTGTAATTCGAGCGTAAAGGCTATGGGTTTGAGTGATAAATGATGTCTTGTAGTAACTGATGATGTAGAAGAAAACACATGGACAGAATAAATCAGAGAGAGTGGTGTTCAGGCCAGCACAGGTTTTATTCAGAAGGACTTTGACAGGTTCGGCTTCACATGCAATCAGCGTAGTATGACACCTCTTTCTTCGAATCACATGTGCGTATGTATATGTGTCTTTGTGTGTGTGTGTGTTTTTGTAAGTGTGTGTCACGCACACAGAGAATGGACAGAAGTGACACACAAAGTGCAAACCTTGATGTGGGCACTACCCGGACTGCACGGCTAAAAAGGAGGCACTTCGTTTGGATTCGACTCTCGCAATGAGAAATGTTAAGCGAGAACCGTGACTCTCCTCCTCGTGTTGTTGAGGGACGACGGGTAAAAAAATCCCACTTCCGGTTCCTTTTTTAAAATCGTTTGGTCATTGTTTAAAAAGAAGGCAATGTCCCTTTAATGCAGCATATTAGCTATGTCACTATTAGGCATGTGCTGATAATCAGATAATCAGTTTCATTACGCTCAAAACTCACACGCACATTAGACTTAAGTGTTTGCCATCTAGCTGGTCGCTAACATGGACAACATAGCTAGGATAATTTAGAATGTTTGTGTAGCCATGTTTGCTAGCATGAGATTACACTTAGCGTCGTTCACTGTTTAACACGATTATCGACACATGCCCAGTCACACAACAAATCATTTGTCACATCGCAAATGGAAAAAAATAAAAACACATTATTCATATTATAATACATCGAGTGTACATGTGTAACGCTAATGCATCGAAATAGAAATTCATGCTTCGGATAAGACAAGGGGGGAATGACAATATTAGCGAATAAAATCAGCATCAGGCCCTCGCTATGAAATGTCGGTTAACGGTTAATAAATCATCAGGACGCCGTAACGCTCAGGGTGGAAACACTCTACGGAAATACAGCAACACTTAACGGACAGCCTAATCAGTCTCAACCAATCACCATGTACGGTACTGCGTCTACGCATGCTAAAGTCTTCCTTCTGGCTAACAGTAACGGGGTCGCTCGCAAATTTATAAAAAAGGATTTGCTCTTTTAAAACAACTCATTTCAGTGAATCAATTCAAATAATCTGAATCAGAAAGGATAATGTTAGCTTGCCTGATGTTAACTAGCCAGCCGAGGTAGTTTGAACATTGAGCAGACTAATCAAGTTTAACTTGAACAAATTCAGGACGTGCCTGTAAAATAACAGCAGAAGAATTTTAAAGTTAGCTAAATCAGACAGCTAGCACTAATATCCTGTTGTAAATTTAGCTAGCTATCTAATAGGAGGCTTTGCTTAGAAAAGTAAGCTAGTTTAATTTTCACCTTAAAAGAAGCTGGCTAGCTAACAAATTAGCTGTCTTAATTATCCACTTCTTAGCCATTTATAACGATAGAATTTGAACTGGATGTTCGTTTGCCTGTATGTATGACATTTCTGAGGTAAAGGTTCCAGCTAGTCAAATTAGCTAACTAAGAAAGCCACTAGCTTGTGGTGATTGTGCCTCGCTAGCTATTCAACATCATTCAGCATAAACTTAAAAGGTTGTTGCTAGAATTATTTGTTTATGATCTTAGGAGCAGTTGTTAGCTGCTAGCATTTCTGCCTTTTTGTTCTTATAAGACTTCTTAAAAACTAATGCAAGTCTATATTTCTAAACCAGGCTTCTAAGCGACATGATGATGTCAATCAGAATCAGAATGCTTGAGTTTGATACACTTAAATGAGTCGTTCAAAAGAATCAAATCACTGCAGTGAATCACAAAGCTCCATCACTACACGCTAGCAGGGCTACACGACACAAGGCAATAACGGCAACGAAATAGCAACAACTCCAAAGTGTTTCCGATTTCCTCAGTAAACCCCAGAGCCGCCTCTTGGAAGAGAAATAGGATTTTTAAATTCATTAAAAAAAACAAACACTTAAAATTCTACCATCACACGACGTAACCCTGATTGTGGCACGACACAGATTCTTACCACTGCTAACAGCTACGTGACACGATCCTGTACACACACGCGCTTGCACCGGCCACTCGCGTACATCTTCGCCTCCGCACATAGGGTCAACTCAAGAAATGTTCATGTCTAAGAATAAGAAATGGAAATATTTAGCTTATCCAAAAAAACAACTGGCTCTCTGTCCCTATACACTTATTATAACGGAATATCTGTATACGAATGATTCGGAAAAAACTGGACCTGAAACGTTTTACTGAAATCACAACGATTTGCTGTTAACGTTTATTATAAACATCTAGGTTTATCGCACTAAATAATACACAACTCCTTAGCAGGCATGTGCCAACGTTAATTACTCTGTGACTATAATTCGCATTATATTTAGCATAAAATTTTACGTGTTTGTCCTTAATGCACGAAAATGGTGGACTTGCCAAAAAAATTATTAACCGTAGAAGTTATCATTACCAATAAAACTTTCGCATTGTGAAAGATGGTTAATCTGGCTGGGATTTGCTGGGATATTCTAATAATCGTCATTACAAAGACAACCAGTTATCAGCACATGCCTACTTTGACATACCTAGACATGTTTATCGAGAACAAACATGGCACAGTTTCTTTTCAGGCACACTATTTTGAAATTGCTCTGTCCTTTAAAATATAATCTGATTCACTAAAAGTAATAAACTCGTGCTTTAACTGTACATTTGGCAAAGTTCTCGAAGTAACGTTCTCGAAACCCACGCCACGACCGTGATCATAGCGAATGACCGGATCTTTAATACACAGCAAACGACGTTGAACCCTTTATCGTTTCCTTTCTGCGTTAATAATAAAGTTAGAAAGCACTCGAACGCTTCGTACGGGTGACGTTCAGTCTAAACCCGAGATCCTCCTCAAGCTAGAAGAACGCAGGAGTTGGCCACCGCGTGCAGCATCTCAGCGACATGAAGGGAGTGGTGTAAATCTGTAATGCTGTGGAAAGTAGATGACCGAAGTGGTGTGTTGAGGTATGCTGGTTTAAGGTGAACCTGCTTTACTGAGTGTAAACAGTACGGTGTGAGCGTCTCAGGTTCGAGACTGGAAGGAGAGCTGCGTTCGTTAACGCTGTGTTTGTTAACATGACGTTTGGCAACGTTCTGGAGATGAGAGGAGCAGAGATGAATATGACTGGGAGGCGTCTCCAGGGAGTAAGACGAGGTGACCAGATTTGTGTTGCCACTTCCATGACAGTACGGAACGTTGCGTTACGATACAGCACGTCTTGAAAAACAATCCAAAGTTTGAAATGTCCTTTTAAAGCAGCTGCGGGGGATCAATTTGGGACGATGTAATGCAAAACAACACCATGCGCTTTCCCACCAAAAAGCAGGTCATTTGGACCAGCGAGTTGCAAAGAGAAGTGAGAGGGGATAAAGAACATGGTAAATGCTTGTTGAAACTGCAAGGTCATGTGACTACACCATTAACGTTAACTAGCTTAAACAAATTTAATGTACACACATAACCACTGTTTATTAATATAATTAAGTTTTGTTTTGTTTTTTTTTAGGAATTTTTAGCAAATGTAGAAAACAAATAATTTAATTTTCATAATGTGAAACCACAAACTAAACCGCGAAAGCTTAATAACAAATCAGTACGCAACTGTCTTAGAGGCTATTTCCTGTAAACTCTTCTTCAATGGACATTTACGTTGAGATCACAATATTTATTTATTTAGAATGTGAAAATGGAAATGAGAAGAAAATGTTAGCCAATAGCAATGAGGCACAGTGGGACTATTTGTCATGATGTAATGTTTCGAAATATATCACGACGTAAAAAATGTGAAAAAAATTGTTTTTTTTTTAAAGATGTAGCTAGCTACCTTACGTGACTGTTTAAATGCCAGCACACGCTTTGCTAGAAATCGTCACGCTGATTGTGCAATGCAGCTAAATACTACAAAAACATTTGAAAAGGCGACCACTATATTATCTATTATCTAGCAATGTTTCCATGGCAACCAGGACGAACACAACGTTGAATCGCTGATGCCTACTAGCGAACAACGGCTAGATGAACACTTGGCTGGTTAGCTGTATTAACACTAGGCAGCTAAGAGAGAAAGAGGACGACTGATTAGCCATAGGTGGCTAATCCACCACCACAGAGCTATAAATGTGATTCTTAAACGTTTACAGAGTGGTAATATAAGATAAGATGGATGAAGTGAAGCTCCCTGATTGGCTGTTGTGCTGTCAATCTGTGCATCTGCTGGTTTGAAAAGACTGCCACCACTTTTGTGTTGACACGTTTGGCTAATTTCCTTTATGTCACTCGCAGGAAATGAGTGTTAGCATCAGTCAAACTCCGTCCTCAAACTTATAAAGCTGCCAAATGTGTTTGGTTTTAAAGGGACGCTTCATCTAAAAAGACATGATACTAACCTGACTGGATTTTTTTGTAAAGGTTTATTATCTTTATTATCAATGATAGCTAATTTAAATGAGCTGTAATCTTCACTGCTAACATGGGCTAGCTACCTAACTTTCCTGAGAATAATCTTCACAGATCCAAGCTGGCTAACACAAGCTAACTTGACAGGATTTCTGAGAGGATTTTTATCATCTCTGTCAGCACTCAGCTAAAATCAGCTAACCTGACAGGATTTTTCATCTTCTACAATAATGCTAACCTGTTACCTAGCACTAGCCATGATTTCTGAAAGGATTTTGAGCTTGTAAATAGTAAAAATTGTAAAATATTACTAACCATGACTTCCATCTAGCTAACAAACATCCACCTAGCAGTATTTTGAAAGTTTAAACTGCTAATGCTAACCAAGGAGACTAACATGGTCAAACCTGACAGGATTTTTAAAAATAAATTAAAGTTTTTTTTTATAATTTTCATAGCTAATAATAAACCGACAGAGAGTTGTAAGGGAGGACTTAGTTATAAACTCGTACAGGTTCACAGATTTATTGTAACCTAACAGGCTAATGAAAGACAGAAATTATTATTATTATTATTATTTTTTTGTTTTGATAAAGCGTCCCTTTTATAGATAGACACACGTGAATGAGTGAAAGATAGCGACTAGCATGCCCGCGCCGCGCTATGTTAGGCTGAAGCTAACATGAACAAAAATGACAGCAAGCGAATTTTTAAGTATGTGTCGTATCTTTGGCCTGAGTGTAAAAACGCAAGGCAATGTGGAGGTTCGGAGGTGTGTGTCGCGTCATGTCGTAGAATATGGACTGAAATAGAGATGGAGGAAAAGGAAATGAGAGAGAAAGAGAGAGTGTGAATGATTGAAGGCCTGTGTGTGTCGAGTCCCTTCAGTCAACACCTCAAGCGAAGGGTAAAAGCCCACGTCATCCCCTCGTCCCCTTCCCTGTGGAGGCCTCGGTAAAATCCCCTGAATTTAATTGAATTGAATTAATAAAGAGTTTAATGTTCCGGTATTGTCAGTGGCTCTTTTCGTTGTTGTTGTTTTTGTCTTTTTTTTTATCCTGGTACAGCAATCCTGAGGGAGCATGAGGTGAGGGCTAAAGTTCTCCTTTTCTTGTTAAAAAAAAACAAAGACAAAAAAAAAAAAAGTGAGAAACGTCTTTATAGTCTCCGAAGCTGAGTCGCTTTGTGTCTTGCCCTCCAGCGGGAACGTGCTGGCAAATTCAAGGACCCCCACCCCCCCCAAAAAAACTCCTCAGTTCTGTGAGTCTATCTATACAGTACATCCCTCATTCTGGTTCCTTGTAGTCCCGCAGGCATCTGTCCACTAGGGGGCGGAGTTAGACACGGAGTCAACGCAGAGTTGACGCTGGAAGACGAGACTCGGCTGCGAGGGACGGTCGCCTCGAGACGCTGCTGAGGAGAAGAACGGAGAGAGAGATGAGCAGACAACACTGATGGTGATGACGTCATGATTAGATAGACAGAGTTAATATGAAGATGTGTTAACATGCGAGTGTAGAACCTGGTCTGTAGTTAGCTGTTGTGTTCTTGAGCCGGTTCCTCTGTGTGTGAGGAGGAGGAGGAGGAGATCCTCACATTCCTTCTGAAGAGGCGGTCCAGCAGGCTGCGGCGCGGAGCCTCGGGCGGCTGAGCCCAGTCCAGGTCCGGGGATCGCGTCCCCTGAGGCCCGAACACGTTAAGGTCACTAAAACACTCCGTCTCGATCATCTGCATCCAGACACAATGAACACAATGGGTGTGTGTTAACCAAGGTGTGTTAACAGCGACAAAGTTCATGGAAGAGTTATGTAGAGTGTAACTACAATATCAATTCCAAATGAACAATTCCTGAAACTGCAGTCAAAAAACACGAGATATGCACAAAAATAATATAAAAAAAACATAATTTAATTTTAAAAAATTACTTAATAAATATACTTTTAATATATTAAAAAGTCAATTAATTTATATAACTTTAACAATGTGTATTATATAAAAAATTTTAAAAATTTATTACAACAGAAAAAGTAGTATTTATACAATATAAATACATTAACATATACACTATACACAAACATATAAAAAAATAAAATGGGCATAATATACTGAAGAATAAAAAATTATTAGATTTAGATAAAAAAATAAAAATAAAACAGATTAAAAAAATCTAATCTAATATACTGAAGAATAAACATTTTTTATAATGTATTATTAAATGTAAAAAAAGTACATTAAAAATGGCTAATATTTTAATCTATATCTATCTATCTATCTATCTGATCCTAGTGTATTGCTTGTTTTTTTCTCGTACACTAGAGGAGAAGCCGGAGAACGATCTCTTCATGACCCTGCTGCTGGAGACGTCTCCAACACTTCTCCATTGTGTTGCTGCGGTTGCTATGGTGATGTGAACGACTTCTCGAGTGTCTTCCACTTGTGAGTAAATGCTACTAGCCAATCAGAGTGAAGGAGGCGGGACTTAAGATGAGGGAACCGTTTCCAGACAACACATAGTTCATTTAAAATACAGTATAAGTTAGTGCTAAGGAGTGTTAACGGAATACAAAAGACACATACACACACACACACACACCTCATTCTGCCAGGGTATAGAGACGCTGCCAGTGGCGAACTTAGAGTAGAAATCGTTATCGGTTTGGTCCAGATTGACTCCTTTAACAGTGGAAAACTGCTCGATGTCCAACACGTCCTTACAGTACACTGCTCTCGGCTGGAGAGAGAGAGAGAGAGAGAGAGATTAAGTAAGATTAAATATTTATTACCTAATTTAATACAGTAAGCATGTAGAGTAAAGTAAGTCTAATAAAATGTAGAAAAAGACCTAGTGAAGGTGAATCAGAGTCAGAATGTGGACTGTTGAATTCAGCAGATGAGAATCAGAGTCAGGCTCTGAGTCAATACTTATGCAATACAAATCAGGCTCAGAGTCAACATTTATTTAAATGTAAACAGAATCTGACTGAGGCGTAGAATCAGCAAGAATTTGGTCGAAGGAATCAGAGTCAGAAATGAATGAAGTTGAGTCAAAAATCCGAATCGGACGTCAGGAGATCAGAATCAGGCTCTGAATCAAGAAGAGCTAAAATCAGAGTCAGAATCCTAATCAAACTCTGAGCCAGAATTTGTCTTGAGGAGAATCAGAATCAA
>CM060111.1:45173058-45183058 GCA_030522415.1 Channallabes apus
CCCGGTGGATCGCGCAGCGCCGCTCGAATCATAAACCTGCGCGACCCACTGTGTTTTATTTAAAAACAATTTAAAATGTCAGGACTGTTTAATATTGTTTCCGCCTTGCCATGCCTGGTTTGTACGTGCGCATCCCAGCGGGGTAAAATGTAATTTGATGGTCCGCGCGGTTTATTTCTGTCAGAGTCGCGCAGCGCTGCCCAGTGGCTCGCGCAGGTTTGTGATTCGAGCAGCTGCTCAAGTTAAACCGTTATTGTTCCACTATGGTTCCACTTTTTCTCCCGGCCCACAACTGATGTTATTTTATATTTACTTGTATTAATGATCCATTTATTTGTGTGTGATTGTTTAGTTTTCTCCTATTATTTTCCACTAATTTCCTCTCATTCATTGCGCCCCACCGGTCATGTCTGTATTCACCACTAGTGGGCGTCACACACTTTGAGAACCACTGGTCTACACACACACATACACACCAAAATAACACACAACCAGTAAAACGCACACCTGTATACACACACCTGTACACATACCGGTACGTAAACACACACCAAAATAATAATACACAACTGTACAGACACACACACACACACACACACACACACACCAAAATAATAATACACAACTGTACAGACACACACACACACACACACACACACACCAAAATAATAATACCCAACTGTACAGACACACACACACACACACACACACACACACACACACAGCTCCTCACCTCTCCAAAGCCTCCCTTCCCCAACACTCTGTACTGCCGAAACGTGTCTTTAGTAACGGGCTGCCTGCAATCACACACACACACACACACACACACACACATTATACACACACACACATTATACACAGCTTACATACTAAAAAAAAGTTTAAAAAATGAAGAGATCTAAACGAATAAATAAAAAGAATGAAAAGACGAATAAAGACATGATGGACAGAAGAGAAAGAGAGAGAGAGAGAGAGAGAGAGAGAGAGGGGGGGGGATGTGGGGTTGGAGCTCAGCAGGCCTCCTGGAGTCGTGTTGATGTTTTCATGTAGACATGACAAGGTTGTGACGTCGAAGCCCAAAACACAACATGGAGGACGTCTGGTTTTTAAAGATTTAAAAGGAATAAAGAGAGAGAGAGAAAGATAAAGAGAGAGAGAGAGATAAAGAGAGAGAGAGAAAGATAAAGAGAGAGAGAGAAAGATAAAGAGAGAGAGAGAGATAAAGAGAGAGAGAGAAAGATAAAGAGAGAGAGAGAAAGATAAAGAGAGAGAGAGAGATAAAGAGAGAGAGAGAAAGATAAAGAGAGAGAGATAAAGAGAGAGAGATAAAGAGAGAGAGAGAAAGATAAAGAGAGAGAGAGAGATAAAGAGAGAGAGAGAAAGAGAGAGAGATAAAGAGAGAGAGAGAGAGATAAAGAGAGAGAGATAAAGAGAGAGAGATAAAGAGAGAGAGATAAAGAGAGAGAGAGAGAGATAAAGAGAGAGAGATAAAGAGAGATAAAGAGAGAGAGATAAAGAGAGAGAGAGATAAAGAGAGAGAGAGAGAGAGAGAGAGAGAGAGAGGAGGATAAACTCCAGTTTCAGACCTTTCCAGCATTTTCCACTGTAGGAAGCGATCGAAGTACATACAGTTCTGATAATCAGAGAACGGAGCTCCACTCAGGTACTCATGCAGAGCCCTAAACACACAGGAGAACACAGGAGAACCCTGAGCACACGTTCTGTAGAAGGAGCTCTGTGTGTGTGTGTGTGTGTGTGTGTGTGTGTGTGTGTGTGTGTGTGTGTGTGTGTGTACGGACGTACTTGCGGCAGTCGCTGAAGATCTCTTTGCAGGGACTCAGCTCGAGGTTCTCTCTGCAGCGTTCGGCAAGACCCTCCACCACGTCCACACACTCCGGGGACTGCAACACACACACACACACACACACACACACACACACACACACACACACACACAAATAAACAATTTACTTAGCACAAGTTTAAAACAGCATCGTATTCACTGAATAACACACACACACACACACACACACCTGCTTGGTGAGGAACTTCTTGATGATATGGTCTCCTCGACTCTTCCTCTTCTCGTCCGGAGTCACCTCGTAGTCCTCCTAAAGGGCACAAGATCACAGCGTTACCATGGTGATGATGAGCATTACCAGTCATCATCATCATCATCATGACATTCATCCTTCATCATCATTTTGTCCTTCACCATCATCTTTATCCACTTTATCATCATCATCACCTTTATCATTATCACCACTAGCATCATCATCATCATCATCACTGAGAACAATCTCACTGAAGTGTCTGTATGAGGAAGTTCCTGTTAAACCCAAACCTCCAGAGACCCCACGGTCCAAAACGCTGCGGCGTTGGCTCATAACAGAAAGGGGCGGGGCCTTATTCAACACCACATGCTCGTTACTGATTGGCTCGAGTGTTCGGTTTCCAAAGAGAAACGAGCATGTGGTTTTGATTAAGGACTCGACCCTTTCTGTTAATGAGTTTCACGCTCTCGCTATTGCTGTTGAGTTTCAGGGCTACTGAATACGCCCCACTAGGTTATAGGGTGTAGGGGGAGGGGGGGAGGGAGGAGCAGCGAGTAGGTATAGGACATAGCGTTTAGGGAATAGGGTGTAGGGAGTAAGGTGTCGATGTCGGGTGTAGGGAGGAGGGTCAAAGTGTAAGGAGTACGGTTTAGGGTGTAGGGAGTATATGTAGGGTGTAGGGGATAATGGTCTAAGTGTAGGGAGTAGAGTGTAGGGAGTAGGGAATAGGGTGTAGAACATACTGTAAGTTTAGGGACTTTGGATCAACTATGTTAATATTGTGCTCTACAAATATAACTTGCCTTGCCTAAGTGTAGAGTGTAGGGAGTAGAGTGTAGGGAGTAGGGTTTAGGGAGTAGGGTTTAGGGAGTAGGGTTTAGGGAGTAGAGTGTTGGTGTAGGGTGTAGAGAGCATGGTGTGGGGAGGAGAAACATAAGGAATAGGGTATAGGGAGTAG
Source organism: Channallabes apus (assembly GCA_030522415.1). Classification (NCBI taxonomy): domain Eukaryota; kingdom Metazoa; phylum Chordata; class Actinopteri; order Siluriformes; family Clariidae; genus Channallabes; species Channallabes apus. The sequence goes on from CM060111.1 coordinate 45,176,071, forward strand.
GGTTTAGGGAATAGGGTTTAGGGAGTAGGGTTTAAAGCACAGCCTTTGTGTGGACAGAATACTAAATCATCACTCAGTAGTTGCACTGACATTATTCTTAATTATAATAATAATCCTCCTCATTATAATAATGAGAATAAATATTATAATTAGGGCGGGGCTTAGGGATATCAGCCAATCATCCAAGATATGAGAAAGAGCGCTTACCTGGAGTGTGTTAGTGAGTAAGCGCTATAGCTAACACTTGTTGCATTAATGAAGGAGAAGCAGCTGTGTGTGTGTGTGTGTGTGTGTCTGTGTGTGTGTGTGTGAGAGAGAAAAAGAGAGATGACACTCTCCTTAACACTATCACTCACACTCAACAGATCCCGTTACGCAACACCCTTTACCGGACCACCTGCCACACACACACACACACACACACACACACACACACACACATTTCCACATACCTACACTCTTCTTTCCATGTACTCAACGTGTTGCATAACAACATACACTCACCACACATGCACACACACACACACACACACACGCGTGTGCACACACACACACACACACACACAAGCATATGCTTCATGAAGCCTGTGGTGTGTGACCTCTGGTTGCTAGGTAACCAGGCCATCAACACGGCAAGATTCTGCGGAGGCCTGGAGAGCCACAGCACGGAGCGGCAGCGTCACACACACAATGCACGTCATTACATAGCGGGAGCGCGCATGTGTGTGTGTGTGTGTGTGTGTGTGTGTGTGAGAGAGAGAGGGAAGAGCTGGAATGTTTTCCATTCTGCTTAACACTCCACTATACACTCGACTAAAAAAAGGGCAGGGGGAATCGAAAGGAAATAACGCCGCAGCTCTCACACACACACACACACACACACACTCCTAATGCCGCACTTGTCAAACCAATCATATTTTAAAACTATATATAACTGTTTAGTAATTAATTTTGTAGCCTGGCATTTTTTTGTTCGTTATTTAAATATCATGCTACGCATCGACCAATCAGCTTTCAGCATCCAGGGTTGTTGTTCACACGATTTTTATTGATGCGTTCCTCTAGTCAGTGTGTAGTAGCCTATACAACTGCTCATGCATGGGCCACTAGGGGGCTCTATTTACACATAGCCCACAGAGTTTCAGTAGCCCCCTGAAGCCAGGGCCAGTCAAATCTCTACAGCCATCCTCCAGGCCACGCCCCATAGATCGCAAGCTCCTGGCTCCGCCCCATTTGTTGTCTGGAGCTGTTCACCTGCCCCGCACCATTGTTCTCAGCAGGTGTTAACCGCCCCCTTTACACAAAAGCACTTCCAGGATGGGTTTGGTGTTTCGACAGTGTGGGGAAACAGCGGCGCTTATTCTTCGCTGGTCTAGGACCAAGTGCTGTGTATATTAAGGGGCGGGGACGAGGGCGACCAATAAGACACGAATGTCGTGTTCGGATCCCCACGTCGATACACAAAGACGCGCTGTAGAAACATATACAGTGATGTAAACTGATGCTTACCAGAACCGGCACCAGCCTTGGTGGGAAAGTGGGTAGTGATCGACCTGCGCCTTATGTTTAAGAAGTTTTCTCAACAACGCAGAGAACGCGACCCAATGGCAGCGCCGCAAAAAGATTATAATCTAAAATATCAAAATATTATCGAGCTATAACTGATTATTTCAGCAAAAAGCAGCGATACACACAGACAGGAAGACCTGTGTTTCATTTGGTGACCACATAGCGTGTATACACACACACACACACACACACACACAGGATGTTAGCTAGTGAATCTACATCTTGACGGAGTGAGCTGTAAGAGAGAGAGACAGAGAGATAACACTGGTCTAATCTCGCTCTGCCAAACGGAGGACACGCCTTCCACTTGGATCGGTACACACACACTTTAACCTGACCTCAACAATCGCTATCAATGGCTATAAATCATACAAGAAAGTACCCTTCTGAACTGTGTACTCCTTACACACACACACACACACACAGAAGACACACAGCACTGTCGGCGTTAAGATCCATCATGCCTGTCTCTGACGTCAGAAAGGGGCCTCAGAAATCCCCCCAGGCTCATTCCTTATGGTGTCCACACACACACACACACACACACACACACACACCATCATTATAGAGCACATGCATGCCTCAGATGCATACACACATTCTTGTCTTTTCTACAGTAGAGGAAGAAAACTCTTTAAGAAGCGCAAAACTGGACATTTAAATCTCCAAATGCTAAAAGCTACATGTTAGCATTGGTGTAAAAGCGTTCACGCTAACATGAGAAATTGCTAGGCATTTATGTAACTTCACTAAAATAAAAATATAAAAATTAAAAACAGAAAGATTAAAAGGTCTGGAAGCTAATGCTAAGACAACCTGAGCGGAGGAGAAGCTAAAGCTAAGCTAACACACTTTCTGTGGCCTTAAAGAAACGTTTCAGCTGAAAATAAAAACAGCCACAATTTTCACTTTAACCTCCAAATTCACCTGGATAAAGCTGTAAGAACTCTGTTGCTAAGCAACTGGGAAAACCATGAATCTGGGCACAAACTAGCTAATGCTGGTGGCTTATATTAGCATGACTCTCCATGGTCTCCATTAGCAGTTAGCTACTTTAGCCTTGCACTTGCAGATCAAGTTTTTTAAAACAATGGAATGTCAGAATGATGATTAAACATGAGTTTAACCTCAGATGTGGCAATAAGTCATGAAAATATAAAGTGGGGCTGAAATACAATTAAAATAAACACTGCAATTACAGTTAGCATTAGGTTTCTAACCTCAGGTCTGGAGAATATTAAGAAATCCAAATTGTGTCATAAGTAAAATATTTGAAGCTGGAAATACACAGTAGGGTCTGGTTTACATGAACTTCTCATAAAGAAAGTAAAACATAAGTGGAATTTAATTAGACCCAGTGTGAAGATAAATGCAGACGTTTACTATAGAGCACAAGACTATGAAGAACTGAAAAGAATTGGAGATTTCTATTACTAGCTCACTATGGTAGCATCGTAGAACAATAGAAAGTACCAGAGACAATAGAAATGAGTCAACTTTGACCTTAAATGTGGCAACAAAAAAAAAATCATGAAATTCAATTAATATAGAAACTATCATTACAGTTAGCATTAGGTTTCTAACCAAAGCTCTGAACATTGTTTAGAGATTTAAATTGTGTCACAAGAAAATTTTCGGTGAACAACACCGGAGGGTCTGGTTTATGTGAAATTCACAAAAAAAAAAAAAAAAAAAAGCATAATTTAATTATAATTACATTCATTCATTCATTCATTCATCTTCTATACCGCTTAATCCTGTGTTCAGGGTCGCGGGGGCGGAGCCTATCCCAGGAGACTTCGGGCACTAGGCGGGGTACACCCTGGACAGGGTGCCAATCCATCGCAGGGCACACACACATACACACACTCACACACCCAATCACACACTACGGGCAATTTAGGAACACCAATTAGCCTAACCTGCATATCTTTGGACTGTGGGAGGAAACCGGAGTACCCGGAGGAAACCTAATTAGATCCAGTATATAGGACACAATAATATAAAGAAGGGACACAAGCTTATGAAGAATTGTTCATTACGCTGCACAAGAGAGATAATTAAAAAGAGTCAGAAGTGCAGAGAACATCAACCTTCATCTCAAAAGTGGCATTAAAATGTTAAAAAAAAAAAGATTGTATGACGTATCATACTTAGCATTAATTGCTGATCTTTAATATTGATAAACTATTATCTGTTATTATTATTAAACCTTAATATTGCTTATGGAGTCGTAGCTGAAAGTTTTATCTTTAAATCCAACTAGGAGCAATATTTATACAGGGTTGTGATATTCTAAATAAACAATGCTGAATTGAGCTAGCTGTTAGCTCACTAGTTCGCTATGTCTGTCTGGGTTCGCTTTTTAAATCCAGACACATTAGCTTGGTTTGTGTTTGGTCTTCAGGTCTAGACTGAGGTTCGAGGGGGGTCTCTGAGACTTGAGTGGAGTAATGAGTGTATGGAGACAATGTCCTCTTTCATCCTGACCACATGGCCGCCTGTGTATGAGTGTTCAGGACTCCCCCTGAGATAGTCATGTGGGACAACAACTGTGGGAGGAAGGGAGAGTCTGGGAAATATCCGGTGACGGGGCAACGGTGGACTCCTGAGGACCCCGTCCAAGTCCTGGTGTTAAGCAGTTTAATATTTAGCTTCAGCTGTGATACCTCTTGGTGTAACATGACTGAGCGAGCTTGGCGGTTTAATACTAGCTCATGTTATGGAGCTCGTTAACACGCTGACAGCTAGAACGGTGGTTTTTAAACTTAGCTGGCTTATTTAACACACAGCAAAACCTCAAACAAGCCGGATTTAGTGAACAAAATATACTACATTGTATAAAATGTAAAAAAAAAACTAAATGTAACTACATGGTTGTTTTTAGCCATTAGTGCCCTGGTCAACCTGATGTGTAAGATCGTTCGTAATAATATACAAAATCTCACAAAAATAAACAACAACAACCGCATTGCAATGTTTGACCTTCTAAAACCAGTAATAGCTGTTCTTAAATACTGTCCAAATTTTTGACAAAAAAAATCCACAAACAATAGCTTCCATTTAAAAGTTAGTTTGTTTAATTTCAAGTAAAAAAATTAATTTCAACATTAGAAATATTGAAAATATATAAAAAATATGAGTGTTAATAAAAATGCATGCAAGTTAACAAAAAAATTGGACTCTAATGTATAATCAACTGAACTACACTACCGTTCAAAAGTTTTAGGACACTTTCTAACTCCATGATGGTTCCTGATGATTATTTTTTTCTACATTGTAAAGTTTTGCTGAAGGCGTCCAGAAACTGCATGAATCTCCTTTGAACAGTTGATATTGAGATGTTTCTGCTACTTCTGCTCTGTAAAGACTTCATAACGCCTCTAATCTGAGCTGCTGTTAATTGGTCATTTTTCAGGCTGATAACTCTAAATGAACTTCTCGTCTGCAGCAGAGGGATGTTTTGGTCTCGTCCTCCTGGGACGGCCTTCATGAGAGACAGTTTCATTATGGTGCTGGACGGATTTTGCAAATGCACTTGACACAATACTGTTCTTGCAGGAACTATTACAGAAAGGCCGACCTCTGTGTCTTACAATAACAACTCACTGGTGTTTTTCTTGTTGTTACGTAATTACCTAATTCCATATGTGTTATTTTATAGTTTTGAAATCCACAGTATTGTTGTAGAATGTAGAAAATAAATCACTAAACACAAACTCTGAGAAATCTGCAAGTGTTCTAAAACTTATGAACCGTAGTGTGTGTTAATTCTGGTCGTGATTTATCAAACCTTCGCAGATTTGCCACTTTGCTCATTGAGCGGATTTTGGAGGATTTGGGCAGGAAAGGGTTAATGCTGATGAAGAGCTCTTGACCTGAACTTGAAGTGAACCTGAAGAGTTTGTTTGTTAGACAGAAATGAAGGCTAAACCTGAAGCACGTTTATTGGAGAATCAACCTTCAAGCTAAAGTTTTCATTTTGACTGTAGTTTATTGGCCAAGTGAAGTCGCCAAGGTTCAGCCCGAGTTCAGAGCTAAAGGTCGTCAGCTCCCAGTGCGACGAACCTCGCTTTACCCGGGACTCGGAGAGCTCATTTTTCCTCGAAGCGGAATCTCAATAAGAGGAGGAAAGACCACCCCTTTCGGGTGTCACTTAACTTACAGGAAATAACGGACAGGAACTGACAAAGCAGCTGGTAAGGACTTTGTGTGTGTCAGTTCGAATATAAACGGATGTGTAATAAACATGGAGATTGCTCTTTTTCAAGGAATTTGGAAGGGGGTTTGTAAGCATTTGTGTGTGTGTGTGTGTGTGTGTGTGTGTACCATGGCATCCAGCAGATGAATGCATCTCAGCAGCTCTGGTCTGGTCTCACAGTAGAGGCGAAACAGCAGTCTTCCTATGGGCTGCTTCTCACACAGGCTTGAGTAATCCCGCTCTGAAACACACACACACACACACACACACACACCAAAGGCGAAGCATGTAACTGTACTGAAGGAAAAGCTTGTGATGTTCCTGAAGTTAAACTGTGTAACACTACTGGAGGGAAAGAGTGTTACCGTGCTGTCGGTATAAAGAGTGTAACAGTAGAAGGGAAAGAGTATCACAGTACCAAAAGTAAAGTGTGTAATGGCACTAAAGGGAAAGAATATAACAGTACTGAAGGTAATGCGTATAACGGTACTGAGGATAACGAGTGTAACAGTAACGACGGGAAAGGATGTAACGCTACTGAAGGTAAAGAATGTGATGGTGAAGAAGAGAAAGAATGTAACAGTCCTGAGGATAAAAGGCGTATCGGTACCGAAGGTAAGGCGTGGAACAGTAACGACAGTAACGCTGCTGAGGTGTCAGGGTGTTACCGTACCGATGGTTCTGCTCAGCTCCACACACTGGCTGATGTGGGGGAAGCGGAGGATCTCCCTCCATTTCTTACTCCTCCCTTTCCGTTTTCCTCCTCCACCTGCGTCAGCAAGAAAGACACGAGATGTTTTCAAAGCCAGGCCACTATTAGTGCTGTTTCTAATTAGGTCATTCATTAATACGCTGTGAAAAGGAGGCTGTTTTTTGGTGTGTGTGTGTGTGTGTGTGTGTGTGTGTGTTATTTGTAGAACACAGGTGGGTTTGGTCAGTAAATCTGATTCACCATATGAAAATGTTCTCAGCATCTGCTACCTTGCATATATATGTGTGTGTGTGTGTGTGTGTGTGTGTGTGTGTGCAAGCCCTAGTTAAACCGAGTGAGAGTCATTTCTTGCGTCAGCACACAGCTAAAATATGCACACACTCCCATGAGGAGAGAGCTGCGTTCACAAGAAAAACTCTGTGCAGCTCCTTAGAACGAGTCCAAGTGTTCTATAGCAGTGCGCTAACCAGCACCACAACACACCGACGCTAAAACAACAACAAACA
>CM060111.1:45190558-45268058 GCA_030522415.1 Channallabes apus
ATTTAGAGAATGGCCATTTGTCTGGTTCTGGGAACCCGTTTGCAAACTTCCCCTCCAATGACGAGTGTATCGTGTAAACTGCACGGCCCGTAAACTACAACGCTAAACACTGCGGTTTCTTTTGTCCAGAGAAAACACACACACACACACACACACACGCACACACACACACCACAGTGGCTCCTTAAAAACACTTCAGGTTAAACATCTTGAGATTTATTCCCATATGCGTGTAAATAATTACCTTATATGTAATTATCGCAGTTATCCAGGTATATATAATAGACTACCTAGCTTACTACTTTAGCTAGAACGTATAGCTAGCCAAAATAAACCTACAGTATGTATATATTAATTAGCTAATCGGTTAGCTTTTCTAAATGATCAATTTTAATAGAACTTTTTTGTTTTTCTTACAACTATTACAAAAACATTAAATATCCTTTAAATAGGCTTGATTTCGTTCAGCAGCACGGTGGTGTAGTGGTTAGCGCTACACCTCGCCTTGCACCTCCAGGGTCTGGGTTCGATTCCCGTCTCTGTGTGCATGGAGTTTGCATGTTCTCCCCGTGCTTGGTGGGGGTACTCCGGTTTCCTCCCACAGTCCAAAGATATGCAGGTTAGGCTAATTGGCGTTCCTAAATTGACCGTAGTGTGTGAATGTGCGTATGTGTGTGTGCCCTGCGATGGATTGGCACCCTGTCCAGGGTGTACCCCGCCTTGTGCCCGAAGTCTCCTGGGATAGGCTCCAGGTCCCCCGCGACCCTGAACACAGGATTAAGCGGTATAGAAAATGAATGATTTTGTTCACCCAACATCAAAACGCTTTTCCCGTCTTAGGTCGTGTTTTAAACAGAATGACTATCAAAGCTAGCAAACTAATGCCTGTTGCACACACTTACGCTAGATAGCTAAGACTTAAACGAAGCTACATTTTATGCAAACAGTAACAAGAGACAAAAAGAATATTAGCTAAAAATAAACAAACGCTACCTAGCTAGTACCATACGCATTTTGTGAGTGTGTATCATGTTAGCTAGTAATGTTTGCTCAAAGTTAAACCTGCTAATCACCCAGGAATGTGTCACGAAACACACTTCAAAAACATGGTTTGTCTCTTTACTTAAACAGGCTAAACAAATAATTAGCGAAGCTAATGACTCAGCAAGTTAAAAAATAAAACAAACAAAATGTTGTATGAGAATTTAATTTGTAATGATGATCTAACTAGATAGCTAACAAACAAACAATCAGTACACACTCAGTGTTAGCATGTTTACCGATAGTTGATTATTGACCTAGCTAACGACCAACAAAACATCAAGGCACTTCACTTCTTTTAATGTTAGCTTTCTACTCATGCTAGTCGTGTTCTATAGAACGATTTCACCCGCTAGCTCTTATTGTCTGTTGATCCGAACAGTAGATGAAAAATGGTAGCTAATACGCAGAATAATCAAACCCATATATACGGTATATATATTTATACTTCAAAGTTTTCATAAAATTTCTTGAAACATACAAAAGAAACCGCACAATGGCGTGAGCTCGTCCTGTCGCTCGCCACATGTAAAGCAGCTGCTCAGCCTCTGACGTCAGACCTCAGTCAGATTTGCTAGTAAAAGCCTCAGAGTGAGGTTAATGTTTATTTTACGGCCCACCATCACAGCGAGGCTCGCTAACAGACACACACTTACGCAGGCTAACGTGCGCTGACACATGCTAGCACAAGTGTGGGCTTAATGGAAACAAAACAGAACAAAACAAAGGTATCTCAACTAACTACCTGTGTCAGGGAAAAACAAACTGGCTCTAAACTTAGCGCCTTTTCCAGCCCGTGTGCTTATGTGTTTAAGGCTCAGTGTATACGTGTGTGTGTGTGTGTGTGTGTGAGAGAGAGACAGGATGTGCCGGACATCCAAAGTTGGAGGCTGGACGATTCAAGGAAGCTGAGGATCACAATTATATGCAAAGGCGCTGTACGTGATGCTAGCTTCTCATATTAGAATAAACAGCCAGGCGGCGCGGTGGTCTAGTGGTTAGTCGCCTTGCACCTCCAGGGTCTGAGTTCGATTCCCGGCCAGGCTCGATTCCCGTCTCTGTGTGCATGGAGTTTGCATGTTCTTGGTGGGTTTCCTCCGGGTTCTCCGGTTTCCTCCCACAGTCCAAAGACATGCAGATTAGACTAATTGGTGTTCCAAAAAAAATTGACCATAGTGTGTGAATGAGTGTGTGTGCTCTGCGATGGATTGGCACACTGCCCAGGGTGTACCCTGCCTCGTGCCCTGAGTCTCCTGGGATAGGCTCCAGGTCCCCGCGACCCTAAATACAGGATAAAGCGGTATAGAAGATGAATGAATAAACAGCCAACGGCTAACATTTAATCACACCTCAGGGTATAATGAGGCTTTTTGCTTCTAACACAGTTGGCTATCTCTAACAAACTAGCTAGCATGTTATACACATTTACATCAATAAGCTCTTATCCAGAGCAACTTACATTTTTTGGTGGTTGTGGGGTTTGAACCTGGGATCTTCCGGACCGTAGTCCACTGCCTTAACCACTGAGCTACCCCTGTCTTAGTAGTAGTCATACACCCTCTGCTATGCTAGCTAGATACATCTGTTCATGGAATTCAACAATCTGTTGACAAACTGTTAATTGAAACAGAAATTAGCTATGAGGTTTCTCATGTTAGCAGATTGTTAGCATGACTGTATACATTATATGATGACCCATGCCATTGCTAGTTATGCTAGCTCTCTAGCGGATGTGAACTTATAAGTTAGCACTGCTGAATTTTTGAAGTTCTTACAAAAGCGTTACTGATGTTGGACCTGCCGTGGTGAACGAAAGACAGTAGACAATAAGACGGAAATGCTGAGCCGTTAAGAAACTTTCACTGTTTATACACACACACACACACACACACACACACACACACACACACACACACACATATAGAGTGTTTGTGAAACAGACACCTGATATTTCCTGCATCTAACATTGTGTGTGTGTGTGTGTGTGTGTGTGTGTGTGTGTGTGTGTGTGTGTGTGTGTGATTACGCAGCAGGAAGATTTGCTTGTACAGAGATGTCACTTCCAGTGTTACATTACAGTAGCAATATCAGCTAAATTTGCGATATTATCAATTTCAGCACTGATTACATTTTCTAAATAAGTCAGGAATGCAAAATGTGTGTTGCCAAACGCGACTTGTGTTACCTCACAAAAGTGTCAGTAAACGAGTCTAGCAAACCTTTTTTTTGTGTGTGTTTATGGCTTGCTGGTTAGCTGGCTAACTTGGTCAAGAGCTAACCATGTTAAAAAATAATAATAATTTACAAACACGTCTTATAGAAAGCTCAATTGTAAGTGATTTGGTTTGTACTTCACTAGCTGGTGGTGATCATCAAAGGTGTTTTTATGACTATTTGTGACTTAGCCAAGTCATTTCTATGCAACACTTTCATAAAAGTTCCATATGAAAATGTACACAAGTTGAACATATTCTGTACTGAGTACTGTCAAATATCAATGTTTAAAAAATATAAAATCAAAAATCAATGTCGTAAAAAACAGGTGATGTGTATAAGCTGAGGGAAGGTCAAATTCTAGCTAGACAACATTTTGTGTTGAGGTAATAAAATTAGGCAGCAACGGGCAATTTATATAACAAACATAAAACATTTGTTTATATCAGGGGTGTCAAACATACGACCCGCGGGCCGAATACGGCCCACTAAGGCGTCCAGTACGGCCCGCGGGATGATTTGAACAATAATATTAAATATCAAATCTTTTTTATTATCATTATTACATTTAGGCATTTGGCAGACGCTCTTATCCAGAGCAGCTTACATTTTTATCTCATTACATATCTGAGCAGTTGAGGGTTAAGGGCCTTGCTCAAGGGCCCAACAGTGGCAACTTGGTGGTTGTGGGGTTTGAACCTGGGATCTTCTGAACCGTAGTCCAATGCCTTAACCACTGAGCTACCCTTGGCCCCATTTTTAGTCACCCTAAAATGAGTTTGACACCCCTGGTTTATATTTAACAAATCTACAGCAACTTAATACAAGCTAGCGAGCCAGGAGTTGCTTTTATGATGCTGGTGGAGGAGGTGAAGTCACTATACACTAGTGATGGGAAGAACGAGTAGTGATTCTTCCACTTTCCACTGGGCACGCATGCGCAAAGCATCGTATGTTAAACAGAAATGAGTAGTTACCTTTAAGTCTTATAGTCCGAATCGTTCGCTCCCATAGACGCCATGCAGTGCAGTGCACAGGAAACAGAATCGAGCGGTTCTTCTCATGAACCTTCTAGTCCAAATCGTACGTTCTTTTGACTCCCATAGACGCTATGCAGTGCAACCGCGCAGAGTAAAAGACTCACAAGAAGAATCGCTTAATTCTATACTCTATGGGAGTCACGTGACAAAAGAACGAACTATTTATTTTATTTCTGATCAAAAGAACAAAAGTTATGTACTAAAATGTACAAAGTTGAATGTTTTTTTGTTCTGGAAAATTGTAAAATATTAACACTTTAGTAAATTCTAAGAAAAAAGTCTCTTGAGGAAGATCACAGAACAGTCTGTAGCATGAAAAATTTTGCTACAATATTCGTACATACTGTACATAATATAAGCATTGTTGTAGTGAATGTGTGTATGTGCAAGTACAGGAGTGTATGCATGTACACGCATCACCTTTATTGCTACTACGTCATCAGGACCATCCTCCTTCATTCAGATTGCAAATATTTGTTTAACAAATTTAAATAAAACTTTAGGTTTTAAATGTAGCTTAGCCTGTTTCCGAGGGAGTGCCACGGTCCCAGAAGAGAGTCATGATTAGCATTATGCTATGCTAACATGAACCTAAATTATGGTTTTCCAGCTAGCACGCTCATAGATATATGCTCTCTAACAAGACGTAGCTTACACTATACTTTATTTCATATCGCAATTATTAGAAAGCAGTGCATTATGGGCCAGTGAACGTAGCCGCTTATATTACAGCATACAGTACGTATACCTGAGCGTTTTAGATCTTTCGTATTAGGCTTATTTTGTTTGAGTTTTTCAGACTCACGCTCACGTGACTCGAGACGGATAACGCTAAGCATCTGCTTCGTGTTTTTAGCTAAAAAAGAACCTGAAGATGGTTTAACACCAGCATGTTATGTAGTATTTTTTTTGTAATTTTGGTCAGGCGGTTTAGCAGAACAACCACTTCCTGTTCCACTACACACCACATCTGTGAATTCCACACTTGGAAAAATTCTCCAGCTTGCTTTCACACACACACACACACACACACATACACACATGCGCACACATTCCGGCCAGCTGAATAAGCAGGCATTATATTTAGGTAGGCTTAATTGGGCTTAATTAGGCCAGGTCGGCTAGTAAACACTGGAATGCGCTTCGCAACACCAAGCGCGTTATTTTAAGAAAGTGAGAATGGAATACAGAGTGCAGCCGCTAATCAGACGTGAAACGTGTCTGACTAGCTCACTAGCACACACTTCGGGCTAAATCATTACGAGGTGCTAGGAGAACACTGGGGGTGTTTATATGTACAGTACATGTATAACATACGACTTAGCTCTAACACGGTGCTAAAATTGAACTTTGTGCTAGCATTACACAGAAACGATAATCGCCTAAATCGTAATATGTCAATTATCATTTCGCATATATGAAGAATGCTAATGCATGACTGAAGTGGGAACATTTTTGAGCTACAAAGTGAAAAAATGCTGCACATGGCATGTGTTTTGTTTGCTAGCTAGCAATGATGAATTTACTTCTTTAATAAAACACTGAACTGTACACTTAGTCACTTAGTACTGTGGATTTAATGTATACATTAATTGATCTAAATTAGAAACGTATCCAGAGTAGTGAAGCAATGTTGTATTTACATTATAGTTAGGCATGTTGACATGACGTCATGTTCTGAGGGCAAGTTGTAGAGTGAAGGGTTTGCTTACTTGCCAGTCCGGGTGCGTAAAATCCGAGTATGATATATTTGATCTGAGCGCACTATGAGCTTGTGTAGATATCATCAAGCTCTGTTTTAGCTAGCGTAACAGTTTATTTTATTATTTATTATATAACAGTTAGCTCTAAGCAAGTAATCCAATTGGATGAGAGACATTCCATGAGTGCTGATGTTAGACAGTAACAGCACTGTGTCATGTAACTATATGTATGAGTGGGCGTGTCCCAAGTCTTACACTAACTGTGTGTCTCAGCGTGGGTGAGTAGGTCTGGTCTGTACGGTCCGCGGTACTGAGGAGAGAGCAGCTGCCTGACAAAACGCACATTCACAACCAGTCACAGAAGCACTTTCAGTAAGAACACACATCTGATAACGCTGACAACATGCCAACAGCATGCCGACAACACGCCGTGTCCATAGTTATTGTTTCTAAGGTTTTCTGAATTGCCTCTTAACCGTCTGTGTTGTTCCGCTCATGGCTACAAAGCTAACTAGCCTTTATCACAAGGCTGTATCCCAAATTGCTCTCTAATCCCTGATCAAATGCGCTACTTGGTGTGTAGAACAAGGGATTGCACAACCTATGTACATGGATATCTTCAGTGTCCAGGCTGCGTCCTCATGCATACGACTGCATCACAGCTGTGCAAAAGCATCACACACAACAGAAGTACTCATTACCTGTGTACTAAATAACGCAAAGGGAATTCTGTTGTGATGTCAGGTCTGTTCATGCCAGTAAACTCATACAAGCTGGATATATTCCGAATTCCCAACTCGGAATTCCGATAACTATTCCGTTACATTTCCGTCTTGAGCTCTAAATACAGTGTTTTCCAGCTTGAGACCAGGCAGGTACTAAGGATGAAGAATGAACCCAATGTCAGGTTTCAAACGTGTTCGATCCTTTCCGATCTGATTGGATCTGATCCAGATTCAGTCTGGAATTCACTCAGCAGACCTAGAACGCACCTGTTTCCTGTTTTCATTCGGGGTATTTAAAGACTCTGTTTGTTTCAGCTTTGTGGTTGTTAGTCCTCGTTTACACTCGATTAGTTTTGTCTTTCTGTTTCTTACCGTTTGAAAAACTGTTGATTTTTATGGATTAAAGATTTTATTTGCACTTAGTACTTTCACCTGTTTCGGGAATTAGCGACTTTGTATCATTTTTGTTAGCGTTTCACATCTAACATAAAATCTTGTGAACCTTCCTGACAACCTTCTTTAATGAACAAGAAAACAAAATTAGAAGCACCTTTTTTTATTGCATCTGTATTTGTGTTTGTGTAGACGGAGGTGGCGCTTGTCAAAAGGCAAGGCAGGCAACTGCTTACGGCTCCAGGCCAGTAGGAGGCCCCCTGAGGGCTGACAAACTGATTTATTATTTATATTTATTATAATGGTGATGAATGCTGGCTAAAGGGGTCCCCTGTACATTTTTCTGTAGCCCCAATCAGATTCTAGAATCTCCTCCACCTCATATAGCACACGTTATTTGAATATTCATACTCGATTACATCCATAACAAGCATATTTTAGCCCCGCCCCTGCCCGAACCAACGCTTCATAAAACTTACAGGTTGTATTTAAATAACGATCTGGCACAGGTAGAGAATATTCTTTCACACTAAGCAGACTGAGTACTGGTCCCTGAGGGATACCGAGCGTAAAAGGTGTTTAGCAGAAAGACAAGATGTGATCCGAATTGTGAGCCATAAATATTGACAGAGCCGAGTCTTTAGTTTAATTATAGTCAGTAGAACCAGGCTTTAGTTCCTGGACTTCGGCTCAGTCAGGCCTCATCAGAGCTCGTATTTAACGAGCGCGAGCAGACGTCCAGCATCGTTTATAAAGGCTTTGACACTCATGTGAGGTGATTGTTTATTAACAACGCTGATTAAAGCGACGCAACCGCTATGCTTCTCGTCACTACGATCACATTAACGTCAACACACGCTGAAGGATCTCCTCCTTATGTCAGAGTTAGATTAATAACAGGAAGACTTCTCTCTCTCTCTCTCTCTCTTTCATACATACACACACAGAACTGAACTTTTACTTATGTAATCAGAGGCAAACATTTACTCAAGCACTACGCAAACTTCTTCCTCAACAGAAGTTTAATATTAAAATGAGCCAGAAACCGGGAAACCCGATCCCATGAGGGGACCTGAAGAAGGACGGAGCTAGATATAATCCTGAGACAGGATCACGGACACCAGTTTCCCTTTGGGATTAATAAAGTACTCTATCTATCTATCTACGACCAGAACTCTGACGATCGTCCACCTTCCAAGTTTTGTAATTCTATAAATTTATAATAATAATAAATTCTCCTTAAAAATTAGAGTTGAGCCAGATGGCAAGGTTGGTGAACACAAGTATCTACAAGACGGATGGATCAGGCGCAAATAAAATTTTCCATCAGGTCTGAAGCTCGGAGCGAGAAGCCCACTTTATCTAATCCCATTGGTCGCCACGTGTTGATTAGTTCTAAAACTAATGGAATTACAAAGGGTTCATAAAACATATTTAGGTTGTTTGTTTATACAAAACTACTGACGTCCCAAAAACAAAAAGTGAGGTAATTAAGTGTGTGTGTGTGTGTGTGTGTGTGTGTGGTCATATTTGCATCTTATTTCCAGAAGATTTACATAACAGGAGGCTAAAACTCCATCACTTGTTAATGGCACAAAGACCTTTGTGTCACTCTCTCTCGTGTCCGTCCTACATGCACCAGGACACAAGTCTGAACAAATGCTATGTCTTCGTCTATTGGGGACATGTCCAAAACCACACACATTAATCAATATTGCATGCGTCGCCCCTGTGCAATATGGGTACAGCAATACTTTCTACACAAGTCAGCTTGTGTCGATGTGCACTTCATACTGAATAGAGTGTGATTTAAGACCCAAATTATGGAGGGCTCTTTTTCCTCTAGCAGTGTGTTTAAGTGCATGCACAGTTATCTAAATGGAAATCAAACACACACACACATGGAGGACACGGTTGTCGAGGAAACGGGGTCAACGTGATCACAGCGAGCCTCGCCGGACGCCGGACGATTTCCTCTCCAGCTGTTCTTTGTCTCCTCGACACCAGCAAACGTCTTTCCTCATCCCGCCATCCTGTCTCTGAACTCTTTAATCCCCCAGCTCACACACACACACACACACACACACACACACACACACCTGATGACCTCATTGGATGATGATCTGCACATGTGCACTAAGATAGAGCTTGTACTCAGATGCTGTGAGATTTGGGACGCGTCCCGAGCAGCAGTGCAGCTCCTCCTGCGTGAGTGTGAACGAGCTTCCTGCACGAGTGCTTTCCCAGGAACTGCAGTGACGCCATGAATTATCAGCGTTCCCATCTCTCCGTTATTCTCTCTCTCCATTACTCTCTCTTCTATCGCTCTCTCTCTTCAAAATAGTCTCTCTACATTACTCTTTCGCTCGTCTCCTCCTGTCTATCTCTCTTGCTCCATAACTCTCACTCTACATCTTTCTCTCCATAACTCTCTCTCCTTCCATATGTCTCTCCTGTCTCCAAAGGTTCCTCTCCTCATAACTCCCCCTACTTTCTCCTTTTCTCCTCTGTCTCTTTCCTCCTTCTGCATAACTCTCTCCTGTATCTCTCTCTCTCTCGCACTCCATAATTCTCTCTCTGTCTTTCTCCATGTAACTCTCTCTCTCTCTCCATAAGTGTCTCTCTCCTGTATCTCTCACCATCACCCTTTCCATAACACTCTCCTGTCTCATGTGTCCGCGTCGCTGTTCCCCGTCCTGCTGACCGGAGCAGTAAGTGTGCTTTAGGCTGTATATCGGGAACTGACTCGGCTCCGTGCTGAGGGAGAAGGAGAGATTTTATTCACACTTATTTGTCCGTGCCTGATGTCTCACGATCAGCACGTCACTGTGGGCGCGTCCCAAACCGCTAACACCAACGCTAACATTATAAAGGAGATTAAGATCAAACCCTTGAAAGCACAGCGCCATAAATACCAGCGGGTGTTTCACACCGAGCTCACGCTGCTGCTGAGCGAAGGAACGAGAGGAAGGAATGCAGAGTGACGATAAAAAACGGAGCGGTATAAGAAAAGCAGGATGAGAAGTGAAAGACAAATAATAATAACATTTATAAAGAACAAAAAAGTGAGGAGGTGAAGAAAAGGAAGGAAAAAGCAACAAACAGAAGAATGAGAAAAAAGACAAAAGAAAGATTAAAGAATGGATGAATGAAAACAAAATGTTAAGGAACCACACAAACACAAGCACACACACACACACACACACACACACACATACATACTACATATTCCTGACATGTTACAACCTGAAAATACATATATAAATGTGTGTGTGTGTGTGTGTGTGTGTGTGTGTGTGTGTGTGTGTGTGTGTGTTGGAGTTCCTTCTGAGACAGTTACGGCAGCACTGAGACCATTACAGCCAATCAGAGCCCAGACCTGCTGCTTACATCACGAATAATTATTTCAAACAGTGATAAGAGAGAGAGGTGGGGCTCACACACACACCAACACGTACAGTATACGCACGTGTATACACACACCAACACGTACAGTATACGCACGTGTATACACACACACACACACACACAAAGTAAGCAAAACCACTACACATGCCAGGTAGCACATTAACCAGTGTCTGACAAAAGTGTGTGTGTGTGTGTGTGTGTGTGTGTGTGTGTGTATGTGTGTGACATGATTGGTATGGTGATGCAACCTTTGTGTCTGCATTTGAATGTTCCTGTCTCACACCCTGATCAGAGACCTGTCTCTCTCTCTACCTGTCCTTGTCTATCATTCGTTGTTCTTTCTCTCTTCCTCCGTCTATCTATTTTTCACTCTGACTGTCTCACTCTCAGTCTTTCAGTCTTATTCTCACACTCTTTATCGTTTTTTCTGCCTTTCTTCTTTCTCTACCTTCATTTATAATCATTTGTCTCTCTCTCTCTCTCTCTCTCTCTCTCTCCAGCTCTATATGATTTTTTTTCTCTTTTCTCTCTGTATCTTCTTCCTGTCTTTCTCTCTTTTATATGTCTATCATTCTTTGTTCTTTCTCTTTATCGGTCTCTCTCTCTCTCTCTCTCTGCCACACCCTTGCATTAGTTCTTGTGCAGAAAGTAATGGCGCCCTGTCTGGCGTTGTTATGGGTTACGGCTCGTTTTCTGTAACGTCTGAGTCTCAGAGGGGGGTCGGGATCAGATTACACACTCGCACAGGAATTCACCCCCTATTCACACACACACACACACACACACACACACACAAGACAAAGTGTGCTCAGCATGGGGAGAGGATGATGAGAAGCGCTCTTAGGCAAGTTTCAGATTGACGGTGCTTACACACACACACTCACACACACTCACACACACTCACACCCTGACACATACACAGTGACAGTGTTGAAGAATGTTCTCATGCAGTCAGACCTTATCCCTTATGAGACCTGAACATGAACAGGAAACTAACGTTTGGCGAAATTCCACCGCACAGACCTCAACTTCAGCTTCTCACCTGTGTGTGTGTGTGTGTGTGTGTGTGTGTGTGTGTGTGTCAAGAGGTATAGTGAACTGTTTCCCTTCTCATTACATGTAGATGTAACATTCATCTAAATGTATTTATTTCTCTTTTTCTTGTTCTTACTTGCTGTTTTTCTTCACATCCCCCTTTTTTCCGTCCTACATTTTTGACAATTTGTTGTTTGTCCACGTACTGACTACATGCTTTCATTTATTTGTCTTTCCTTCTTTTTTGTGTATCTGTTGTCTATAATCTTGGTGATAACGAGCGAGAGAGAGAGAGAGAGAGAGAGAGAGAGAGAGGACTCTATGAGAGAGACCCGAGCCCGACTCGGTGGAGATGTCCGCTCAGCTCTTGCTTTCCTGTGACAAGAGTGACATTGGGAATGTTTCATCCTTATAAGGAAGTGTTTGCTGTTTTGTTGACTTTTGCACACTTCACTGATGATTTTGGAAACGACCCTGAACTTGTTTGAACGCTGTGACGCTGAACAGCTTCAGTCTTCCCAAAGAAACCTTTCAGCTTCACAGCATTACATCAGCTCACACTCCTTCCACTGACAGGCCTAGCGTTAGCCGGAGGTGTTTTCTTATTTAATGTCATGTACTTCAGTGCACAAGAGTGTGACTGAAAAATCAACACCGCTCTTCCCCAGTGAGCTGGAGTGCTGAGATGACTTTCACATCGCTATACTGACTAGACGGTGTGTTAAACAATATGACATAATTTAAACAATAGAACAATATATCTGAAGCGGTTTGTTCCGTATACTCGGGCTGCAGGCTAGCCAGTCGACTTTGTACAAATACAGTTAGCACGTAGCAATACTGACTCACATACTGACTTGCAAACTAGCAAGCTATATAGGAGCTGGTTATAAAACAAACTCAACATGGTGTTACACTGAAAATGAGTCCAAGCCCTCAGGAATATCAACATTTACCTCAGTTTTGTTGATAAATTATTAATAAAAGTCTTTCTTTTACTAAAATTGTATTGCATAGCTACACCAACTTGCTAACTAGCATCCTAAAGACCTAGCAGCTGGTTACGAAACAAACTAAACACACACTGACACTGAAAATGAGTCTGAGCCCTCAGGAATATCAACATTTACCTCAGTTTTGTTGATAAATTATTAATAAAAGTCTTTCTTTTACTAAAATTGTATTGCATAGCTACACCAACTTGCTAACTAGCATCCTAAAGACCTAGCAGCTGGTGACGAAAAAAACTAACCACGCACTGACACTGAAAATGAGTCCAAGCCCTCAGGAATATCAACATTTACCTGGAATATCTTGGTAAATTATTAAGAAAAAGACTTTGTACAAATAAAATTGAATCATATAGCCATATTGACTCATTAACTAGCAAGTTATATTCATAGAAGCTGGTTATAATACAAACCAAACACAGTATGACACTGAAAATGAGACTAAAGATTATCAACAGTTACCTCAGATGTGTTGGTAAATTATTAATAAAAACTTTATTACTGTACTAATATTGTTTTACATAATTATTCTGACCCACTAGCTAGCAACAAGCTAGCAACAAACTAAACACAGGCAGTAAAAAAAAAAACCATCTACACAGCTAAAATTTCATCAAATAAACATAGTAATCTGCTAACTAGGTTTTCAGGAATATTAATATATCTCAGCAATATGTTTGTCATGGTGAATTCTAGATAAAATAATTTGTACGAATAAATTGCATAGCTATGCTAAATATTTAGCAATCGGCTATGAGACTAAGGCATGCCAACATTCGCTGCCTCAGATCTGCTGTACAATTAAAACGATGACTTTTATGATTTTTTTTTTCCTCTCTTTCTTTTTTCTTGAGATACTCTTGAGATTAATAACTAGTAACTGGACAATCTAAAGACACAGAGACATTGAAATGAAACCAAATCATCAGAAAGATTAGCATTTACCTTAGATGTGTTGGTAAATTAATAATAAATAAATGCCAACATAGTTAAGCTATACTGTAAATAAACATTTTTCTTAAAGTAATGACAATTTTCTCTGGCCAATCAGTGACCAGCAGAGTTTACACGTCACGTTTTGGTAACGGTTCGGCGCGCTTGGAACCTCGGCTGAGGTGGTACTAAAAAAAGGACCAGGTTCCAGGTACTGTTCCCAGTGGAAAACCCCCCAAAGGTGAGCTGAACTGAACCGTGCCGTGCCGTACTATGCAGTGGAAAAGCGCCATTAGTTAGCTAGTTTTAGCTCTTCTATTAATTTATGTTGTAAATTTATGTTGCATGTAGCACCTTGGTCCTGGAGGAACGTTGTTTCGTTTCACTCTGTACTAACTGTATATGGTTGAAGTGACAATAAAGCTGACTTGAACTTGAACTTGAACATTGTTGCTTATTGTCATGAACCTGCACAGCCAACCCAGCACATCCAGGTCTTAACTCCATCCAAGGTTTTTCCACACTCCCTGAGCTGATTACCTGAGCACACCTGCATCTAATCCGGCACTCTACTCTCTGCTTTAAAAGAACGGCAAGAGCTCCACTCTTCGCCGATGTATCTCACTTGCGTGCCTACTTTCTCCCGTCTCTCCTGTTACCCTAGTGTTTTTCTTCCGTGCTCGACCTTGCCTGCATTCCTTGGATTTCGTCTCTTGCCTTGCCCTTCGGATTGTCGCTATCGTTTTGGACTACTCCCCGTGTATGACCCTCGTCTGTTTATCGACTCTGCCTACGGATCTCTCCTGTGACGCTCTACCCAGCCTTTCTCTCTCACCGTACTCACAAGCTCCGGTAACGTGTGTGTGTTTTGGACTTACGTGTGCTTGTGTGCACTTCCGCGATCGCGGACAACAGCGCTTCACCAGCGCGCTTGCCTGTCACTCTCACTTCCGGATTCGCGGAGATTCCGCCTCGTCATCTGACACGCCTCCACCCTCGTCATCGGGGATTCCCCACACAACCTGTCACTCTCACTTCCGGATTCGCGGTGATTCCGCCTCGTCATTGACACGCCTCCACCCTCGTCATCGAGGATTCCCCACACAGCCTGTTTCATAAGCACAGCTTTCTCCCCTCGGCTCTGACTAAGCCTTTTGACCTGCAATACTCCTTCCAAGGAGATCATCTATCTGCTATTGGGTTCTTCCCTGTTTAACCACAACCCTGACAGTATACATCGGCCATGGCTAACCCAGCAGACTTGGATCAATTAAGACAGGCGCTTTCACAACAAGGGGTGCTACTGGGCACTCACCAACAAAGTATTCAGCAGGTTACCCAGACACTTTCTACGATCACCACACAACTTCAACAGCTACAGACCCGTTCTCCTTCAGTCCCAGCACACACTCCTCATCATGAACCCCGGCTCCCTAACCCACAGCCTTACAATGGTGAACCAGGGACCTGCCGCTCCTTCCTATCACAGTGTTCTCTGCTGTTGGAGCTCCAAGCCTCTTCCTTCCCCACTGAACGCTCAAGGGTGGCCTTTGTGATCACACTCCTCACCGACCGGGCCCGTGAATGGGGAACCGCAGTTTGGGATGCTAATGACCCTTGCTGTTCTTCTTTTAAATCATTTACTGACGAGATGAGGAGGGTATTCGACCGCTCCCACTCGGGTCGAGAGGCAGCCAGACATCTACTGGAGCTTCGCCAAGGCTTCCGTTCCGCCTATGATTATGCTATCGAGTTTCGGACTCTCGCGGCCTCCGCAAACTGGGACACACAAGCTCTTTATGACGCCTTCCTCCACGGTCTCTCTGAGGATGTTAAGGATCACTTAATCAGCCAAGAACTCCCCAGCGATCTTAATGGTCTCATGGATTTAGCCGGACGCATGGACGCCCGATTGACACAGAGACGTCGTCCGCGAACCATCTCGACACCCAGGTACCCTGCTCCGTCCGGGCAGTTCCCCAGGCCTGCCTCTCCACAAAGCCCCGGACCAGCCCCGGAACCCATGCAGGTGGGGCGTGCCCGGATCTCCCCCGAGGAGCGTCAACGTAGAGTCCAATCAGGTTCCTGCCTCTACTGTGGCCAAACGGGCCATTATCGCCTCCTATGCCCTTTAAAAGCCAATCCCCTCCGGTGAATCTAGGGGCCCTGGAGGGGCCGACCATCAACTGTTCCCCTAGCACACGCCCACTCCTCTCTGCATTTATTATAGCACACGGCAAAGCTCACGCTATTCCTGTACTGATTGACTCTGGATCAGATCAGAACCTGATCTCCACCGCAAAGGTAAAGGAACTAAATCTCTCGACGCTAGCACTGGAGAGCCCCTTGGCCGTTCGGGCCCTCGATGGAACCTCCCTGCCTGTCATCACCCGACGGACGGTCCCAATAACCCTCCAAGTGTCTGGCAATCACACAGAGGAAACGTCCTTCTTAATCATGCAGAACGCCCATTCCCCTATAGTTCTCGGACGCCCATGGCTGACCCGTCACAATCCTCACATAGACTGGTCCAAGAACACCATTCTGGAATGGAGTCCTCTGTGTTTGTCTACCTGTCTTAAGTCAGCTCACTACTCTCCGGCCATACCCTCTGACAATGAGGACTTTCCCGACCTCTCAGCTGTTCCTTCCGACTATTCGGACCTCAAGCAGGTGTTCAGTAAGTCACGGGCTCTCTCTCTACCGCCCCACAGGCCATATGACTGTGCTATTGACCTCTTTCCGGGCTCAACGCCTCCCAAGGGGAGACTGTATTCATTGTCGTCACTAGAGAGGGAGGCCATGGATAGATATATATCAGAATCTCTGGCTGCCGGAATCATCCGTCCTTCGTCGTCCCCTGCTGGAGCTGGTTTCTTCTTTGTGGCAAAGAGGGACAAGACCCTACGGCCGTGCATAGACTACCGAGGTTTAAACGAGATAACAGTCAAGAACCGTTACCCTCTTCCACTAATGTCGACTGCCTTCGACCTTCTCCAGGGAGCTAATGTTTTTACTAAGCTCGACCTCCGTAATGCTTATCACCTAGTCAGAATCAAGGAAGGGGATGAGTGGAAAACGGCGTTTAACACCCCATCGGGACATTATGAGTACCTGGTGGTGCCGTTCGGCCTCGCCAACGCTCCGGCAGTCTTTCAGTCTTTGGTCAATGACGTTCTCAGGGATTTCTTGAACACGTTCGTATTCGTTTATCTGGATGACATCCTGATTTTCTCCCGCTCCTTGGAGGAACACAGAGTGCACGTTCGTCAAGTCCTTCAAAGACTTCTGGAGAACCAGCTATTCGTGAAAGCAGAGAAATGCGAGTTCCATTGTCGGACGACCTCTTTTCTTGGCTTCATCATCGCCCCGTCTAAGGTCCAGATGGACCCAGCTAAGGTGAAAGCAGTGGCCGACTGGCCTAGACCAGCCACTCGAAAGGATCTCCAGCGCTTTCTTGGGTTCGCGAATTTTTATCGTCGGTTTATCCGAAATTACAGTTCAGTGGCTGCCCCGCTCATCGCCCTCACGTCCATCAAGAACCCTTTTCTATGGTCTGATCAAGCGGCGGAAGCATTCACCAAACTCAAGGGTCGCTTCACCTCAGCACCCATCCTCACCCAGCCGGATCCCACTCTTCAATTCGTGGTGGAGGTAGACGCGTCAGACTCCGGAGTCGGGGCAGTTCTTTCCCAGAGATCCCCAACCGACGACAAGCTACACCCCTGCTGCTATTTTTCTCGCCGTCTTTCCACCGCAGAGAGAAACTATGGAATCGGCGACCGGGAGCTACTCGCAATAAAACTGGCACTAGAGGAATGGAGACACTGGCTCGAGGGGACTGAGGTCCCATTTCTCATTTGGACGGACCACAAGAACTTGGAGTATCTCAGATCGGCCAAACGTCTGAATGCCCGCCAAGCGAGATGGTCATTATTCTTTTCCCGCTTTAACTTCTCGCTGTCCTTCCGACCAGGGAGCAAGAACACCAAGCCCGATTCCCTCTCCCGTCAGTTCACCTCAGTCACAGATGAGGCTCCAGTTTCCACCATCCTGCCTTCACAAAGCCTCATTGGGGCCACCTCCCTTGATATAGAGTCCCTGGTTAAGCGGAGCCTCGAACAAGAGCCTGACACCCCAGAAGTACCGCCAGGCAAACTCTTTGTACCACTGATGGCTCGCCCCCAAGTTCTCAAATGGAGCCATAATTCTCAATTAGCCTGTCACCCTGGCGGAGCCCGCACCCTCGCTCTGTTACAGCAGCGCTTTTGGTGGCCTTCAATCAGAGAAGACACCCGCCGATTTGTCGCCGCCTGCGACATCTGCACTCGCAACAAGACAGGTAATAAGCCACCGGCAGGTCTCCTCAGACCACTTCCTGTGCCCCACAGACCCTGGTCCCACATTGCCCTGGACTTCGTCACGGGGCTCCCAGACTCTGAGGGCAACACCTGCATTCTAACCGTTGTCGACCGCTTTTCCAAAGCCGCCCACTTTGTTCCCCTCGTCAAACTTCCCTCTGCCAAAGAGACGGCCGAATTGCTCATTCTGCACGTCTTCCGCCTTCATGGCATCCCGGTGGACATCGTCTCCGATCGCGGACCCCAGTTTTCTGCCCAGTTCTGGACTGCATTCTGCAAACTGGTGGGAGCTACTCCCAGCCTTTCCTCCGGTTATCACCCCCAGACCAATGGGCAGACCGAAAGAGCCAATCAGGACCTGGAGACAGCGCTTCGTTGCATGACCTCCAAGGACCCCCGCTCCTGGAGCCGAATGCTTCCTTGGGTAGAATATGCACACAACTCCCTACCCACGGCATCTACAGGCCTCTCCCCATTCCATTGCTGTCTGGGATACCAACCTCCCTTATTTCCACCCCAAGAAGAGGAGGTGGCAGTTCCCTCTGCCCAAGCGTTTGTACGACGTTGCAAGAGGACCTGGCTGCGGGCGAGAGCTAGACTTCGCCAGTCAATTACACTTTTCAAACGTCAGGCCGATCGTCACCGTTCTACCGCCCCTGCCTATCGTGTTGGACAGAGGGTCATGCTCTCCACCCGCAACATCCCTATAAAGACACTCTCCCGCAAGATCTCTCCTAGATTCATTGGTCCATTTACCATAGTCAGGATCATTAACCCTTGCACAGTCAGACTGCTCTTACCATCCACGATGCGACGCATTCACCCCTCATTCCATGTTTCCCAGATAAGACCCATTGTATCCAGTCCACTGAGTCCACCCACCCACCCTCCTCCTCCCCCACGGCTCATCGATGGTGGTGAAGCTTTCACGATTCGCAGGCTCTTGAGGTCACGGCGCCGTGGTAGGGGGCTCCAGTATCTCGTGGATTGGGAGGGTTATGGCCCTGAGGAGAGGAGCTGGATACCATCTAGGTTCATCTTAGATCCCTCACTCATCGCTGACTTCCACCGTCAACATCCGGAGGAGCCATCTCTGACGCCAGGTGGCGTCCGTAGGAGGGGGAGTACTGTCATGAACCTGCACAGCCAACCCAGCACATCCAGGTCTTAACTCCATCCAAGGTTTTTCCACACTCCCTGAGCTGATTACCTGAGCACACCTGCATCTAATCCGGCACTCTACTCTCTGCTTTAAAAGAACGGCAAGAGCTCCACTCTTCGCCGATGTATCTCACTTGCGTGCCTACTTTCTCCCGTCTCTCCTGTTACCCTAGTGTTTTTCTTCCGTGCTCGACCTTGCCTGCATTCCTTGGATTTCGTCTCTTGCCTTGCCCTTCGGATTGTCGCTATCGTTTTGGACTACTCCCCGTGTATGACCCTCGTCTGTTTATCGACTCTGCCTACGGATCTCTCCTGTGACGCTCTACCCAGCCTTTCTCTCTCACCGTACTCACAAGCTCCGGTAACGTGTGTGTGTTTTGGACTTACGTGTGCTTGTGTGCACTTCCGCGATCGCGGACAACAGCGCTTCACCAGCGCGCTTGCCTGTCACTCTCACTTCCGGATTCGCGGAGATTCCGCCTCGTCATCTGACACGCCTCCACCCTCGTCATCGGGGATTCCCCACACAACCTGTCACTCTCACTTCCGGATTCGCGGTGATTCCGCCTCGTCATTGACACGCCTCCACCCTCGTCATCGGGGATTCCCCCACACAGCCTGTTTCATAAGCACAGCTTTCTCCCCTCGGCTCTGACTAAGCCTTTTGACCTGCAATACTCCTTCCAAGGAGATCATCTATCTGCTATTGGGTTCTTCCCTGTTTAACCACAACCCTGACACTTATGTACAGTTTTTATGTTGGCTAGCTAAATAATTTTACACATTAGCTGTCATGCAGACAAGCAGAAGAGTAGCATCCACTGTTTTTAAACTTTTAAAGAGTCCACAGAAACTAACAGAACATTTTGCTCCAATTTAGCTACAGTAGCACATAGAATAAAAACCTGTAAAAACAAGACCAAAACATCAGTTAGTTTAACATTTAACTTAAATGTGTCCACAAATTCCTAATGAAAAAATTTCTATCCTACCAACAATGCATCGAAATTACAGTTAGCATCAACGGCTAACTCAAGTGTCATGGCTTTCACCATACACAAAACAGACAATGTTGTGTCACAACTTGTAAACTATTAGAAACATATCATCAGATGTCTGAGTCATTTCTGTGGAATCTTCCAGAAAACGCAAATGTGCAGGTTTGGTGCACGAGTTTACACCTGTAGGGGTTTTTATTCATTACAGATAAACAATAAAACAGAAATAATCGTCACCTGCAAGTCAATCAGATTTTTTTAGTATTATTTTTTTTTTTTACATATTTTGCAGATTCTCAAGGTGTAGCGACACTGCTGAGTTAAAAAACATCAGTTAGATGCATTCCTGTCGCTTAGAATATACCTGTTTTACAACATATATGTCGCTGCAAGCTAAATAACTTGAGTTGAGATGAACGAACTAAAATCACAGCAACATTTAAAATGACACTAAATCATTGATTATATTTACATTTTCCACAGATGTGTTGGAATATTAATATAAGAATTTTGTACAACTACTAATATTACACTACAAAGACATCCTGGTTTGTTAAATATCAAAAAAGTTCCTAAATAAGCTAAAATCCTACAGTAGCAGCTGGTTAGTTTCTGTAAGAATATTAGACATGATAATTTTACTGTAACTAACAAATTTTACAAACCAGCATTTGCCTCATATGTCCAGGTAAATAATTAAGAAAATATTTCTTCAATGTTTAAGTTGATTAGCATGCTAACTAGTTATATCACTGGAGAATCTAAATACACCATGACATGAAGGTTTTATAACAAACTGAAAGTAAATCATCTATAACATCGACATTTACGACATTATCGACATCTGTGGCCTCGTGCTGTAAAAGGGTTACGTTGCTACCTAGCAGTAACTTGTAACTTAGTTTACGAGGCCAATTAAGTACACAGAAGAACACGGCTTTCCTGAGCAGAACTAAACCAGACAATGTTATCATTTTGGCCCGATAGTAATAAATAATTTTCCAATTAAGGTGTTTTGATGGGAGTGTGTTTTAACTTTTGATTAATACTGCGATACCATGATACTGAGAATAAATTTTTCAGCGATTATCATTATACTGAGATGTGTTGATGATGGTTATGATTAAAAGCTCCATTAACGTCAGTCCTGTAAATATTAAAGTACATGACGCAGTGTTAAGGTGAAATAAAACCACTGAACGCTTGTGTCCGTGGCCAAATACGTCTCCGGGCAGGAGAGTAATGGCCGCTGCTGATGAGCTCTTTATTTAGTTTGGGGCTCGCGCAGTGTAGGCTGAGTCCTCTAGTGATTTCGGAAGCGTGCCTTCATCCGTGTAAACACACAGCGTGGCTTGTAAACTGTGCTTTTCCTGTTATACACTGCGCGATGGACAGTTGGAATGAAGAGGCTGTGCGTGCCTCATTTTCAGTTCGATAGGCAGCGCGATCAACAAACCAATGAATAACACGCAACATACACACACACACACACACACACATTTCTGCTGACACAAACCCTGTGAATGAAGCTTCAAGCTGCAGACAAGCTGTCAGTGTAGTCAAACACACACACACACACACACACACACACAAATGCACAAACTGTCACTCAACTGGGCTTAAATCACATACAAACACACAGCATTTTAACTATACCAAAAAAAAAAACACACACCATTAGTAACACGATTATTATTAGCACATTCCTCACGTTTGGCTTTAGAAATATGCACGTGGTACAGTAGGTGAGTTTATTTTACCCCACTACTATAAGTATTAAAATAATCACAACATATATTTATTTTTTATCAAATCATGCAGCTCTTGTTTCAATTTTTTTATTTTATCCGGCTGTGAAGCTGAACGAAACTCAAGCTGGAGCTGCAGATGTTCTGAAAAACATGTTTTAGTTGAAACCACTTGCTCAAAACGTTTTCTAACATGCTACGAGGAACTTGTACAACAAGGACTCTGGTACAAGCTCGTCTGAAGTCCCGACGAAAGCAGCCCGAGAGATTCATTTAGCATTCCAGAGGAAGTTTAAAGAAAAACAACTGGACCAGAGCCATTCCCCATTGAGTTTAGAGTCACGACTCTCAGGCTCGCTGAATTCTCAGGATTAGTGAAAAACATGCATGGCTAACGTTAGCGGCCTTCTCCGGGCCTCTGTATATATAAAGCCTCTGTCAAAGCCTGCTCATTTATGGTAAACTCTGAGCTAATGAGCAACGACAACGACGACAACAACAACCTGAACTGAATGTACAGAGCTGTGTCTGGTGTCCAAGAGGATTCTGGGTAGGGGATAAGAGCAAGAGGTTCATGGAGGCTGCGTCCGAACTACACTAAATTCATATTTTGTAATCTTGAGGCATGGAAAATGATGAGTGGATAAAAATGTTAAAGAAATTCCTGCCTAATGAGACAAAAACACACAAATCTAAATCATACAGGTATAGATGATGCGCATCGTCGATACGATATTAAATAATTTAATCCACCTGACTGCATATACTGTTCGGCTCAGGTTTGATTTTCGATCGTACATTTGACTTTTGTCTAAAAATCAATACCACATTAATTCTCGTCTCAAATCTTCTTTTTCTTCTCCCGTCCAAGTAAACCGGTCCTCCCATATGTTCAGGTTGCTTTGAATCTGCTTTTTTTTTCTTCTTTATACCCTGTCCAAAAGTTTGTGCACCCCTATCCATCAAACCCACGTAACAACCCATTCTGAAACTCTTCCTGTTTCAGATGTTAGAGCGAGGCTGTGTGGAATTGTGTTTATTCTCACGTTCTACAGGAGCATTAGTGACCTCAGATGCTGATATTTGGATGTCAAATAGGCTCCAGTTCCAGCTCTTCCCAAAGGTGATTCATTTCACTGGGGTCGAGTTCGGTCAGGTCTCCATGCAGGAGCCTCGAGTTCTTCTGCTCCGGCACACTCTTAACACACCACGTCTTCGTGGAGCTGGTTGGTTTGGAAACAGTGAAGTGTAATTGTAACTCTGCAGCGTGTAGAGACATTGTGTACGACTGTATGCGTTAAACTTTACGGAAACATTTTGGGGAAGAACTACATATACTGTATGTGTGAGTTATACAGTCAAGTGTTCTAGCTCGTCCAAGGTTCCTTTTGCACAAGGTTGCTTTAAAAAGTCCAAAACGTGAACATCCGCGAGAAAGCCTCGTACACATGGAGTCCTGCTGGATTGGGAAAAGCGGCCCGGGTTTGCAGTGCAGTCAGCCGTGTGAGCATGTTCGCTTCAAACATTCCTTTAAAATGCAGTCAGAAGTTAGGGAACGATCATCGAGTTAATATCAATGAAGCACAGCTTTCTTTCCTTTGAAGCAGCCAAGAGTGTGTGTTCAGCCCCCAAAAGCCTTCTGTGTCGTTTCCCAACATCAATCTTTCGAAAGAAAGGAACACAAGATGCTAAGCGCTGGCATCCACAGACCGCCATTCCTCCGCCGATTTCGCTCCAGACAGGAAGACTAATGTGATTCTGGCCTGGCCAAAAAATTTTCCACTGCGCTCTGGAATCTGTTTCCCACGACTACAAGTGGTTTGATTCTCCGCGAAACTAAGCACAGACTCGCGCTGACCTCCGAACACATCCTGAGTACAAAATTCCTTCTTATTTTCCTCCCTTTTTTTAATCCTAAAAACACTACGGATTCTAGACTCTTAAAGCATCTAGACTCATTTTTGCATCGTTTTAAATAAACAACATTTCAAACAGAGCTTCACCTTAATTATTTTATTACACTAGGAGTAAATCTCGAATCTGATTGGTCAGGAGGTCTCGTTAATTTCCTCTTCTTGTTAAAATTCCAGAAGCAACGTGGATAATAATAGTCAACAGTGTCAACAGTGTCAACGTACGACTATTCATTCTACTTAACAAACAGTTCATTTAAAAATAACACCACGCGGCCGTACACTGACCCGGTTCACACTTTGTCTTAAGCGTGAGCATTTGTATGCAGCAAGAAGATGATGGACGTAAA
The DNA here is from genome assembly GCA_030522415.1 of Channallabes apus. Lineage (NCBI taxonomy): Eukaryota > Metazoa > Chordata > Actinopteri > Siluriformes > Clariidae > Channallabes > Channallabes apus. Next base: position 45,214,592 of record CM060111.1, read on the forward strand.
ATGAGGAAAACAGATTTACATCTGGTACTGTAAACCATGAGCTAATGGGCAATGACGGCGATACGCAGTACAGAGCCGTGTCTGGCGCCCAGGGGGATTCTGGGTAACAAATCAGGCCACAGGAGTGGTGGAGACCATGTCTGAGGTCAGCACGCTTCGTATTTTGTAATCTTAAGGCATGAATGATGACATAATCGTGGACAAAAAACAAGAAAACAACAACAACAAAAAAATCCACAGCTGAGAGCGCAGGCTCAGAGCGGTTCATCTTTTAAGAGCACATCTGAGACCAAAAAAATGCTGCATTTTAAAAACAAATTCCTTGCTTTTTGATAATCATGATTAGCTAAAACTAATCATAATAAATTAAAAAAAGAAGAAGAAGAAGTGCTACAAGTGTGATCGAAATCTTATACTAAGTCCTGATACCTGTCACAGGAAGTAAGCAAGTGTAAACAGGAAGTACTGAATATCAGATATCAGCTAAGGCACGTTCAATTTTTTACCACATGCACATCGGATGTGATGTTATTTCACAATCTGTACTACATTCATTTGGCTTGTAGTCCATGAGAAGTGAAGACACGAGATTTGAGATGGATTTGCTGGGACGTGTAGATAAAACCACCTCAAAATTCTGCATTTTGTTGACATGCTCATAAACACAGCATATACAGTATGAGTGCTCTATAATGTCATTTTAACATACCCGCAAAGATGCTTTACATATTAACATGCTAATGTATAAACCTTCCCCCATAGCAGAACACCTACAGTAGGATAATAATCATAATAATAATAATAATAATAATACAACAGTTTATCACAAATATAACCCGATATATGTTATGTCTACATTTAAACTTATTTCACGTTAGTCATGTTTTTTTGTCACGACTTCACACGGTGTCGTGCGGCTCGCAATGTTATCATGTTAATGTGCTGAAACACTGTATATACAGTACACATACACACCTGCTCTTGTACAACTTTAATATAATGTACAATGTTTTCAAATCCACAAACAATTTCAATCTTTCGTGAGTCGGAACATTAGGAGATAATGGTGGGATCGGTATCACGGGATAATTTACACTTCACAAAAAAAAAATAACCATCAGATCATTTTATCATCTAACGTTCTAACATGTACTGTAAACCTGGTCCCTGCTAGCACATTACACTGCGTTAATAGTGGTACATTTTCAGACCATTTTTCACACGGCCAAGACACTGAAACCCTCTGCATGGTCCTGAGCAGATCTATAGAACCTGAAACAGCTCTCAGTGTGACGTCCGAGCAGGCTATCACGATCCCTGTGATCCCCGCGACACCCTTCTACCGCCGTGATGGTTCTGACCTAACAGCGTACCTGTACGACACGGCGGTTCGGTGTGAGCAGTGACAGGGTGAACATATGGAGCAGCATATGGAGGCCTCGGCTAGAAGGAAGTAGCGGTTACTGTGGCTTTAGTGGCTGGTAGAGCAGAGCAGGTCTTCCTCTTCACAACATCAGGGAAGGTGTTTCTGAGAGCTACACTCTCCACTACACACTCCACTACACACTCCACTACACACACAGAGACAGAAAGGTATATACAGGAAGCCATGTTGTGTTTGTCTTGTATTGTTCTGTCTTATGTAATGTAATGTGTCAGTGTCTGAGGTGCCATTTTTTACGCGCACTCTCTCTCTCTCACACACACACACACACTATGTTAGTGAGCATGTATTTTGGTGTATAGTGCGTTAAAACTGACGCGTTACATTTGAAACGCACGCGCTTGATGTTGGGTGTCGCGCGCGCGCTCGCTTTGAAGTGACGGATCTGAGGGTGAAAGGCGTTTTCGAGCTGCGCGTGCGGCGCTACAGTGTAGCAGAGAGACACCGCCGCCTCCCCTTTCATGTCGGCTTTCTCTTTAACCCTGCACCCGCACACATACCGCTCCTGATCATCATCCGCGCGCGCGTGTGTGTGTGTGTGTGTGTGTGTCGGAGCGACATGACCACCAGAACAAACACATTTGCTACAACAAAACAACAATATAAATAACAATAATAATACATAATAAATAAAAACCTGTGTGTGTGTGTGTGTGTGTGTGTGTGTGTGTGTGTTCAGTCCGAACTTACCCTCTCTGGCTTTAAGGAGCACCGTGTTAGCAACGATGTTCTCCAGCTCCATCAAAAAAAAAAAAAAAAAACCTCCCCACCACCACCACAAAACACACACACACACGCGCGCGCGCGCGATCCGGTTCCGAGTCGGCTACACAGCACGCGGGAGAGATGCTTCCAGAAGCCTGTAATGTATAAATGTGCAATAAAGAAGAGAGGGATCTCCAGGCTCCTCCCAGGCCCACAAGTCGCCGCTTTTACCGCAATTCAGACCAAAATTAATAATTGTTCTAAAAAAAAATCCGAATTAAAGTCTAAATCCGGTCCGTTTGCCGCTCGTGCGGTCCGGTAAGCCAGGCGCGCTCCCGGGTTCTGCTCTCGCGCTCCATGGACCGAGCTTCATCACCGAGGAAAATCCTCAATCCGACACACAACAGCAGAAAAAGCGTCCCATTCAAACGGTGTGCTGTTCAGAGGAGGCCCAGGAGTCTACATCCTACTCCAACGGTGATGGTGATGATGATGATGAAGATGGTGGTGAAGATGGTGCTGCTGTCGATGATGATGATGATGATGCATGGTAGAAAAGAAAAGAAAAAAAAGAACAACCACAAGACGAGGTGGTAGTAGTGGTGCTGAAGGAGGAGGAAGAGGAGGAGGTGGTGGATGAAGGTTCCTCACTGGTTCCTCTCTCCCCTTTCACTGAACCCCAGGCTGATCCAGGCTCTCTGCTTTCACTTTGCCATCGTTTTTCCCCCCTTCCTTCCCCAGCCTTAGTCGTTCCCCTCGTTCAGTGTGTCACACACACACTCACATGCACTCTCTCTCTCTCTCTCACACACACACACACACACACACACTGCCACCTATGGCAGCCAGATCCAGCAGATAAATGGCATATGGAGCTGCTCAGAGGTTGCCATGTTCTTTTGCAGTGCTTGCCCTGGTTGCCAGATCTGTTAATAACTAGGAAAACAAATAAACCATAATGTAACTGATAACTAATATTTGTAATTTGCTAATTTGGTGTTATGAAGACACGAGTCTAGAAGAAAAGAAAAGTTGAAAAATTACTAATCAGCCCCCCCAAAAAAAAAAATATATATATACACACTTCAGGAGAAGAAAAACATGTATAAATATCTTAATACACAATGTATTGCTGTACATTATATACAGATGATAATATTATTAACATGATATTCTGATCGGTGCTGGAGACCTTAAGGATGAAGGATATATTCTATGTACACTATGTTTACTAGAAGTTAGATCCTGATGCCTGTGTGCTACCATGACATGGGAAAGATCTGTGTGGTCAATTCTACAACATTTGGATACTGATCCAGGGTTTCAGTAGCTATGAGCTCAGCCTGACGTACTTATTTTCACAGTCGATGACGCGGCCGATTGTCATTTTCAGTGAAGAGTGCCAGTGACACGCCCACAGTATGATGAACGTTGATGATGACGTTGGCTACCGTTGATTTGCCTACTGTGCAAATATCCACCAGACATCCAGCACCCAAACAAACAAACTAACAGGAATTTCAGTTTGTATATATTTTGATGTACACTCAGCATTGTTAAAGTTTTTTTTTACAATGCTTTATTTTATTTTATTTTATTTAATTTTTCGAACTTTTCCTTGCTTCCCGGTAAATTAATCTGAGCAACTGTATAACCGAGAGCAATGTCCCTCTGGGATTAATTAACAAAGTTCTTTGAATCTTGAATCTTGAAGAACTTGTAGTCATTCATGAATTAAAATGGAGTTAAACTACATTTTTAGATGAAGTAGCTAGCTAAACTATGAGATATAATCATCTGCGGAAAAAACGAACCCGAACGTCACCTAAGCTACATTATCAAACTGTGGAAAACCACTTCATTTATATTTTATTACAGACAAATATAAGATACAGGGCATGTCCTAGCACAGAAACTTTACCTTTCTATACATAAAGCACTGTTCATCAAATGCAGTTTATTTGAACTGTAAAACGACAATCAATATATAAAACAAGAGACAGAGAGACACTTTTGTTTAGTTATCTTCTGGAAATATTAGCTAGCTAGGAATAATGTGCAAAACCCAATGCTCAGTGTAATGATGACCGAAAGAGCCAGGTTTGGGTCGAGGTGTGTGTTTAGATGAGGGATTATCTCCAGGTCTTACACAGACGAGTCATTACAGTAAAACAGGACGTAGAAAATTCTGAAATTCATGCAAATATTTACAAGATTCTATTTGTCGCTCATGTACATAACGATGATGTAATAAACCATGAAACATGTCATATTAAAAATATATATATTTTTATTAATGCTGTCATTAATGTTTTTGTAATGACATTGCAATGTTGTAATTTTTCAGCGTCAACACCAAAAAGCTCAACAACTAATAAACTAATAAACTAATACACTAATACATTAATACGCTACTTCTGATTATAGTAAGTACATAGTATATAAATAAAGACAAACTATTTTTCCCACAGTGTCCACTTTTTTCCCTGAGAAAAACCACTAAAACATACCACATTGTTATCAAAACCTTTAAATACACACACACACACACACACACATAAAAGTGTAGCATGTCACATAACAGAGTGTACGCAAATAATACAAACATAATTCCCAGCAGGGTCATGTGACGCCAAACCCTACAGTGTATTATTCTACATATGATCGTTCACTCTGCAGTGTTTTATTCCTCCTACACCACAGCCGCATGCTAACAATCACCATTTATCTCTCGTTAAAGGACCGTTAACGATTCACAGCTGCATCATTTAATTTATTATTACATTATGGTAGTTCATTGTCACGTGTGTTATAGCAGCTATAAACACTCATCCTCTCACAAGCCTCTCTTTATTCTCTCTCTTCTCAAGATAATTAAACAAACACACAAAATAAAACTCCCACGCAACTTATCATGTTCTTAAGAAAGACGAATAAAGAAGAATAAGGAAGTGTGAAGTCCTGCGCGTGAGAAAGTGCTGAGACTGGAGACTCCGTCCTTAACACTTACATAAACATTGTGCAACAACAACAAAAAGCACTCTAAAGTGTTGATTAGAGCGCATGAATTGACAAGCGAATCAACGGTTACTATGGAAACGATTCAAATGACGTCACACGCTACAGCAGTAACTACTGACCAGTCGGATCAGAGGATCCGTCCCCGCTCTGGTCAAATCCCCAAACAGCGTCCTACAGAGCAGACATACATAAAGTGTCAATCTGGCAACCCGTAGCTTCTCCCTCCCCTGACTGGAGGAAAAGGCGTGTCCCAGTGCAGGAGTGACGCAGGAGGAGGACACATGCCTGCCTCAGGACATCTGATATCTGCACTACATTCATAACCCTGTCTCCCCCCCTCTTACCCACACACACACACACACACACACACACACACACCCCAGCTCCGGCACGGGCCTAACCACCAGCCTCCATTTCAGCTGGCACTCGAGGAACCTTCTGGAACTACAGGAAACATCACTGAACCAGAACCAGTACTGTGTCTGATCACATGATTTATTTAAACCTTCCTTTGACTTGTTGTTATAGAAGCTTTAAGCCCCAGGACGTGTCAGTGCTGCTAAACAGGTACGACTGAGATTGACTGAGGCTCCAAAAGTCCAGGCACAGGTGTGTGTTACGGAACGTCTGATAGGAAACACACTCTTACTCTGTCTGATCATTTAACCCAGTTAGAGGAGTGATGAGGTCACATGGGGCAGTAAACGGCCAGCGTGTCTCCAATTGTAGAATATAATCAATATAGACGATCACCAAGCGGAGAACATAACATCTGTACGTTCACACTGTATTAATGATTTAATAAAACAACAACAAAACAACAGCAACTACTTGAAATATACGTTTCACTGCTCGTCCTGAACAGGAGAGACTTCCTGATCACCCAGATATTACTATAATAATAATAATAATAATAATAATAATATAACATCATGCATTAGTATATATATATATATATATATACACTTTCTAATTTTCATTTTAAATAAGTTTTAAAAATAAGTATTTTAAAAATGAACATACTATTTCTAGTTAAAATACTAAATTTACATTCTTATTACAAATATATACTGTACATATAAATGCAATAAATGTTATTAAAATTATATATGGTATAAATCTTAATGAATCTTATAAATCAGATGTTAAATGTCGGCACAGTGGACCATCAGTCTCCATCTAACTTATATACAGTATAACTACATGAGTAAAACTATAATATAAACATAAACGTTCATAAAACCTCAAACTAATATTGATAACTTGTGCAAATAAAATAATATCACAAATCTTATTTGATTCACGTCTTGTGTTTGAGATGTTTTTCTAATCCTGGCTGTATTATTTATAGTTAGAATAAAAGATCAGTTCAAAAATATCTAAATGTGAACAGATGTAACAACATATAAATAAGGAATAGACATACAACAACAACAACAACAACAACAACAACAACAACAACAACAAAGAAAAACATTTAGTTACATAACATGTTTAATGTATTTACAACATTGCATATAAAGCAACAATAGAAAGATTTATATATATATATATATATAGTTATATAATTATACTGTATATATCTCTTTAGACCAACAAGATGTTTTACATTTTTTCTACAGCTGTACTGTCTAAAACCTGTTTCGTATAATTACAGCAATGATGAAGTTACACTTTAAGTTTAAAATGTAGTAAATGTTTAAAAGTGTGTGTGTGTGTGTGTGTGTGTGTGTGTGTGTGTGTGTGTGTGTGTGTGTGTACACCTGTACTACAGGCGTAACAGAGATCCTGCACTACACCTCTCCAGCTCTTTCAGGTCTTTTTCCATTCCAGTTTTCTGTTGACATTTTTTCCGTATTGCTCTCATCTTGGAGCGGGCGTGTGTCTAAAGGTCAGGCTGTTTTTTTTCTTTTCCTTTCGGAGAGTAAATAAGGCAGAGGGCAATGTGCATTACACTTTCTCTAATAAATACAATTACACAAGCAGCAGGTGAGGTTTTACTATCTGGATTGTTTAAACTTATAATGATGTACATAGTTGATTTAAAGACCGGCTTGTCTTGGTATTATTGCTAATGTTTAGACACTAACTGGTCCTCTGTCTGTCCAACTGAAACGCTGTGATTGTTTTATAACAATTAAACAGCTCAGAATTTGAAGAATGCCTGAGTGAGAGAAAAGATGGTGTTTGGCGACACCATGTGGTGAAAGAGGGAACAGCACCGAGTCTCAGTCATCACCTGCTGTGCTGCTACAGTATATAAATAAGACTTTCCTTACAATTCAAACATTTAGCCCAAAAATATATATATACACTCTTCAGAAAAAAATAGTATGATGTATTTTATATTAATAAAATATAAATAATATTCATAATATCATATACCAATATATAACGTATAACAATAAATGTACTATTCTAAGGATTATACAAGTTTTTCTTTTCCTGAAGTGTGTGTGCATTTTTTTTGGCTGACTCTGTATATGTCTTACACTTTTAATTTAGAGTCTTATGTTCTTTGATCTCAGCCACGCCCCTAAGTGTCTCTGTTTGGACAGCGATTGCATATCAGTATGAAACAGCTGCACGTCTGTTTCAGTCACTCAGGTCGAGACTCAGCAACGTTATGGGGCAATAAAATGAAGTCAGCTGACGACCTGAATGTACTGAATCACCAGCGTATCACATCAGTGGAGGGTTTCTCTTCCATAGTCCAGGAGTGAGAGAGAGAGAGAGAGAGAGAGAGCGGTTCTGGAAGCACGGGGAATCATTTTCACACATGAACTGGACACCACAGTGTGTGTGTGTGTGTGTGTGTGATCTAAGCTAAAGGTGACTGGTGATATGTGCCTCTTTTTGGGGGCAGGTAGTGTGTTATTGTGTGAATCCATTCAACATTACAGATCATTTTGAAAAATCATCACCCATATGAAATATCTGTCCCACAAGCCACAGGTCCACACAGGAAGTTCAGACGTCCTGAAGATCAGACGAAGAGGAAACATTAGCTCTCTCGGTCTTTGTAATGATTATTGTTATTATAACTGTAAACGATGAGGTAACACTGACTAACTCAAGTGTTAGCAACTGGACGTTTCCGCTTTAAAACCCTCAACCTTCCTCTTCAATCACATTACAGACAAGAATATTACTACTAACTATAATAAAAGAACTCATAATTCCTTTAAATGCACATTTTCTATTATTTTATGTTTTGTTTGTAATAAATTCTAAAGTCCAAGTATCACACCAGCTCACTGCGGTCGTTCCTGTGAACATCCAGAGAGCGGATCAGCTGATCACTGAAACTCGACTGATAACTCGTCACCAACTCGTGGACGGAAGAGACACGTGTGTGTGTGTGTGAACTGTACACACACTCATTCACCAACACCACTCGCGCATTACAGGAAGTCGGCTGGGAGTCACGTCCGCCGTATAGTCCAGACCTCGCTCCAAAACATTTCCACAGGTTTGGAAAAGTCATTAAGGGAGTTCCCGGGAGGCCGGCGTTACGGATGTGCGATCACGAGGAAACTTTCTACCCTGATGGTGTCCAGGCTCTAGTGAAACACTGGGATAAGTGCATTAGTGTAGCAGGTGATTATATAGAGAAATAAAGGGGAGTTTTTACTCTCAGTACTGTTACTCTGTACAATCAAAAGTCCCAGTTTGACTCGAACATCTGGAGAACAATCGGAATAGGTCTGAAAGGCCGGACATGTAAGGATTATTCTGAGACGTTTCTACCATCAGCGTAAACTCATCACTTTTGACTGATTTGTGTAAAATGGTGACGCTGTGTGTTCAGACAGAAACCATGTGACCTGAACGTCTGCGGCGTACGTTTAATCCAACCAAAATCTCTTCAGTGTTCTACAGCATGATTTGACACAACATTGGCAAAAAAAAAAAAAATAATAATAATAATACAAAAAAGTATGATTTCATTATTATAAGTAGAAACTAAAAGACATCAGAACCAAGTGCTTCTGTTCTTCTCATTGTTTTGTCCATCGTCCATTCGCATTTCCATATAAGGGAAATTAAATATGGCGGACGGCTGCAGTCAATCCAAAGCGACTGCTTAAAGGGGAAAATTAAAAAAGAAAGAAAGACTAAATAAAGACATTGTATTATTGTTTTGATGAAATATCTTTAAAATTTATCTTTTCCTTAAACGTTCTTTCTTTCTCTTTTTTTAATCTAACACGACTCCTCTGGAAACGGACATGGTGTCTCAGAAGTCGTCGAGCGTGTCGGCCTTGGGGATGGACAAGCCCCGCTCCTTCACCGCCTGCAGCTTGAGGCGCTCCGACTCCTGCTTGGCCTGCTGCTCCACCCGCTGCTCCTCCAGGATCTCCTCGATCGACACTCGCTGCAGGATCTGATCGCAGTCTTTATCCAGATCCTGTGATCAAAGCAACCAGTCGATCACTAATCAATTAAACACACAAACAAAATAAACATCTCACACACACACAGAGAGCATGTACTCACTACTTCTCCCAGCAGGACCACATTTTCTCCTCGGACCACGAAGATCCCTCGAGGGATGTCTCCGAATTTCTTCCCCACGTGGATCCTCTCGACCGTCTGGTGCAGGACCAGGTTAGCTGTGAGGGAGACGAGGACGAGTCAGAGCGCTCAGGACGCAATTAACCACGTGTTTCTCATAGCAGGAATGATCGACACACTTTCTCAGGTCTGCCTTTTTTCATACTAGTTACATGACTTTCCAAAAATTTCATAACAAGTTCCGGTTCGACTCGAACACGCTTGTGTACATTTTGAACTTGAATCAAGTGCTAGGACAGAGACTAAATTCACAGACTGATCTCTCAATGAACTCAAACCTCTGGACTCGTCTGCTGTTCCGTGTCTGATCTCCTGTATGTGAACTCTTGCTCCGCCCCTTATACTACATCAGCACGTCTGATACACGGTCATGACCCTGAGATGGACTCTGACCTTCACCACCATCACCTTTATATCTTAGTTCTCCTACTTCAGTGGGTTTCTGCTGAACTCATATCAGAAACGCTTATCAGTACAGGTCGTCCCCTACTTACAAACAAGTTCTGCTCCAGGAGCACGTTCGTAAGTCGGATTTGTTCTCAAGTCCTTGAAGTTGAGCCTTATACGCCTTTGACACGAATATACAATGCAATTCAGTTGACTAAATCTCTGTCCCCCTTCCCCACACCGCCATCATGTGGCTACAAACCATAACTGAGCCTAAGGAAATTCATCTCTCAGTGAAATGTAAGTGTTGTCTCTGCGCCTATAAATTGAGAGAGGAATCCAGAATGGCATTTTTTTCTCAGCCCGGTTTTCTACTGTATTGGACTATGAACTGTGTTTTGATGATTTTGCGAAATTAGGATTATTCACCATCAGAACAGCTTTACAGGACAGACATTTCTGGCCACATGATGGTAGTGTGGGGAAAGGGAACAGATTTAGTCAAGTGGATTGGTATGCTTTAAATATTGTATATTCGTGTCAAAGGCATAGGAGACTCAATTCATCCCAGACTTACGAACAAATCCAACTTACGAACATGCTCCTGGAACTGGACTCGCTCGTAAATCAGGGACAACCAGTACAAAGAGTAATTTATTTAACTTTATGACAGAAATCAGCACCTGATCTTCTCGGTCTCGCTTTACGCCTCTTCTTTATCTACGGAATCTGTTCCTCCTTGCTCGCATCCATTTCATTTCAGTGCTGCATATCCGAGGTATTATAATAAAAACCTGGTCATGTGACCTTAGGAATGATTCATTTCCTGGAAGGACTTCGTTTTTCTTTTTGGTTGCCGTTGACCAACGCTAACGCCGTTTACTGTAAAAAGTTTGGTCATGCAGAAATAAACAAATAGTCTTAAAATAAAAAATATATGAATCTGCGTTTAAACATTACACTGAGTTATACGCTTGAAGTTAAATATAACTCAAACGTGTGTAAATCGATACGGTGTGTTTGGAGCACATGCTGTACCGGTGTGCTGGTGCATTAGAACTCGTACCAAACTGATCGATGCTCCTCAGGATCCCAATGAGTGTTCTGCCGTCTCTCAGCAGGACCAGGTGTTTCTCTGGAGACAGAACATACGTAAACCAGAACTCACGTGAGAGAGCATTAAGAGTTCCTTTCACTAAAACTAAGGGGACGAGCCCAAATCCTGAACAACAACCCCACGCCATAATCCCCCCCTCCCCAAGATTTATTCCTTGGCACAAAGCAGTCAGACAAGTACCGTTCTTCTAACAACCGACAAACCCGGACTTGTCCTTAGGATTGCCAGACAGAAGCGTGATTCGTCACTCCAGAGAACACGTCTCCTCTGCTCTAGAGGCCAGTGGCGACACGCTTTACACCACCGCAACCGACGCCTTGCACTTGGTGATGCAAGTCTTGGATGCAGCTGCTCGGCCATGGAAACCCAACCCATGAAGCTCTTTACGCGATGTTCTTCAGCTAATGTGAAGGCCACATGAAGTTTGGAGGTCTGTAACTATGGACTCTGCAGAAAGTTGGCGACCCCTGTGCACCAAGACTCTCAGAATCCGCTGACCCCACTCTGTGACTTCACATGGCCTAACAACTGATTATATATATATATACACACACACTACTGTAGAAGTGCTGCTATATCGAGTGACGTCACTTCCTGCACAAATAAAAGGCCTTGTGTCTCTAAGTCTTTACAGATGTACATGGAGATACTAGAACACTTTTTATCCCACTAACAGTATTACCAGCAGTGATGTAATTAATGTAACGAATATAGTAATAACAGGTTTAATACGGGTTTAAGTTCAGTGTTAGGAGAACACACACACACACACACACACACACACAGTGTGTAACACACGGCTGGCTGCAGTATTAATACAGAAAGAGAAGAGGACTAAAACCTCTCTCCAGACTTACTGTCGATGTCCTCGATGAGGCTGGCTGTGCCCGGCATATAATTCATGTTTAATCACATTTGTTGAGTTTTTAAATGATTTATTTGCGGATTAATGCTATCAACTCATGAACGATTTGAAACCTGTAACCTCATTTTACAGGAAGTGACGCAAGTGTTTCCGGGTCGCTCAGGTCTCTTTATAACGAAGCAAAATATCGTTGTTGGCGGATTTTTTAAATCACTATTTTGGATTGAGGAAATTAAATCTATGAATAGAAGTCAAACAAATTAGCAAATAATTAAATTTAAATCGTTTCGCTTAGGTACGTCAGATGGCGTCATGAAATACTTGATTCTGATTGGTGGACATGCGATGACGCGAACGCGTGTGAGTCATAAAACTGCTTCGAATACTAATAAAGTGTAAATAAATATATATTTTTAAACATTATAATTTTTTAATAAAGATTATTTAACAATTATGTACAAATATTTGTAAATTATTTTAATTTTAAAAAATTCTGCTTTCTTTTTTAGAACGACGTCCCGCCTCCTGAAACATGATTGGCTAGTCATTCCGCCACTACGCTCTCTCTACTGGTGCATTCCACGCTCGACTGCAAGACCAGCCAATCCGAGATGAGAAGGCGGGAACTGTCGGGAAGTGGATAAGGAAATGCATAAAAAAAGAATGAGAGACTAGCATTAGCATTGGACTGGATGGCTCGTGCAGCAGGAAACGCGATCAGGTCCTGAATCAGTCGCTTAAACCTCGGTACACAGCTGGAGCAGCGCCATGGTATCTGTTTGTTCATTTATTCCGTTCATTTGTGTTAGCGAGCTAAAAAGCTAACCTGTCAGTGTTATGTAGGCTAATAATCCTCCTCGCGCGCGCTAACTTTTCTTTTGGTCACTATGGCAACAAATCTGGATTCCCCTGAATAAAGCCAGGATCATGTGAGAAACACGCTGAGAGTTTTAGACCTGGCAGGAGCAACAGACTCTACAGAAACTACAGCACATAATTATACAACACTTATATATATATATATATTTATATTTATTACATATAAGTGGAGCTGACACACCGGAACACGGAAGTGTTTAGAGGTTACACAGCAGTTAGCTCAACCTGATTAGCCTTCAGCATCACCACAGCCGGATTAACTCTGACTTACTGACACACTAATGCGTTCAAACCTTGTTTAGTCTTAAACTAGTGTTAGTATGCAGAGTTCAGGGTTAAATACTTTGTAGAAAAAGTTAAAAGGTTAATAATAATCTGCTGATCTTTAATGTAATCAGTGATGTTATTATTATTATTATTATTATTATTAGAGGTTGAAGTCCACGTCCGTGTACGTGTGTGTTTCTGTACAGCAGAACTCTGTGTCTAACTTATTAATAGACAGAAATGACATTCTGTAAGGTTGAGTATCTGACACCTTGTTTACACTAAGTTGTCCTTCTTTGGTGCTCAGACAAATACACTCCCTGTTCGGTAATCGGAGAGAGAATCACAGATGAGAAATGGAAAAAGTCGATGAGATAAAGATGAAGTTTTGTCTTAAAACGACTCCAGCGTGTTAAAATTCACTTATACCACTTCAGCGCTGTTATTTCAGATAAAGTGAAAATATCAACTAATCCCAGTCAAAATATTCACTTTATCTTTTCTAATTAATATCTATTGGTGCAGGTATTTGTTTACATTGAGACAGTAGCGCATTAGTAGATTATTATACAGTAGATTATTAAATCCAGCACATAACTGTTCATAACATCACTTTTACTCCACATTCTGAAAACGAGCAGTAATACAGTACACTGTGTTCATCCTGACGTGTGTCTCATAGCAGGATTCGACGCCGTACTGCGGGTATCCACCCAACTACTGGTACGCTCCTCCGGCCGGGCCGTACCCCGGCGCCTACCCGTCCGGGGCCGAGATCAATGGGCAAGCGGCGTACAATCCACAGGTGATCCACTTTAAACACCTCTGAACCTTCTCGCAGTACGATTGCAGATTCCCTGCTAAGTTATCATTTAAATTGAACTGAATTTATTCGACGTTCTAAATAAAATCAGACACCTGCTTTATTTTTCAAGAGCTTTCAAGCCGAGCTTCTCATTCCTTTATATCCTCATTTCTGATCTTCAAGATGTCACCTTTTTCTGATCCATGTTTTTTTTTTTAATGGTTCCTGTGATGGATAATGAGCATTAGGTTGCAGGTTTGAATCCCTAGGTTTAACTCTGCGCTTCCTCTTCCGTCCAGGCGATGGCTGCCTATCCGAACGGAGTGTATAACCCGGGTCAGTACCCGGCCAACGTCCTCCACCCGTCCAATCCGTTCTACTGCAGCGATCAGATCCCGCCGAGGCAGCCTGCGTATCACGGTCAGGACCGGACCCCGGCCAGCTCCCCTCAGCCCCCGTACCCTGTCCCACACTGCCAGGGGGTGAGTCAGGTGTTCACCGCTCCGTCTCTCTGCTTAGTCTGATTTATATTTATCTCACATCCTGTCTTTTATCCTTCTGTCAGGCTCCTGGATTTCCGCCCAGCTCGTACCCGCCCTACGGAGACGCCTGCCCTCCGAATGCCCCCTACCCCTCCCAGCAGCCCGTACCCTCTCACCCACAGCCTGAACCCTGGCCTCATTCAGCAGGATACGGTCCCCAGGCGCACTACCCCAACCACACACGCCCTCAGCACCCTCCGCCCTGGCACGGGCCGGCACCGCCTCCGTATGACCACATCAAGCACAAGGTAAACAAATAAACAAACAAACAAACACTTGTACGACTTGTACGTTGTTTTTCACCACTTGCTGTTTTCAGGAACCTCCGTATCCCGGTCCCCTGAACAACCGGAACCAACCCAAACCTCGACCCGGTACGCCGAACTCCAACCCCGCCCCCACCCCGGCCGAGTTCAGCGCCCCGCCTCAGATCTACAACAAACCGTCCCCCGGAGGCGGAAACCAGCCCAAACCGGCGCCGCAGCCCAGAGAGCCTCCTCCTCCGTCTGCGCCCCAGCCCCCGAGCGGTGGCGAGAACCCCGGACTGACCCGCGTGCATGAGGTCCTCGACAGGGTCCATCTGCTGCAGGAGGATGTGGACGAGTTCGTGGGCAAAAAGACGGACAAGAGCTACCGCTGTCTGGAGGAGCTGCTCACCAAAGAGCTGCTGATCCTGGACTCGGTGGAGACCAACGGTCAGGACGCCGTGCGCTCGGCCCGCAAAGAGGCCGTGCAGAAGATCCAGGCCATCCTGGACCGGCTGGAGAACAAGGCCTTCTAGAGGACGCTTCTCGTCTGCGTTAACGATTCTGTTCATCACGTCCGCTTCGGTTAACCGTAGCCGTGTTATGCTGACTACAGAAAATGCTAATATTATTTTGCAAGTTATCTCACACACACACACACACACACACACACACACACACACACACACACACACACACAGTCCCATCAGCACACACACTGCCATCCAATCACCTGCATCTTCTTCTAATTCTAATCCGTCTCTCTTTGACATCCTGCTTCTTCTCAATCGCGAGAAGCTAATCGCATTAGCGTAGCCGTCCACAACGAACCTGCGGGTTAAACGTAAACGTTTTGGAGCGTAAAGCTGGCTGTGTCCTGTACGTTCGCTTACGAGTCTGAACGTCCGCCGCCATCTTGAGTTATAGATCTGTGAGCTCAAAAGCAGATGTTTATGCGTAAAGCAATAAATAGTTAAGTTTTTTATTAATTAAAGTATTAGTAAGGATTGTTGAAACTCCTCCTATTCTTTCTCTCTCTCTCTCTTTCTCTCTCTCAGTGCATCAGCCATCTTGAAATATTCCCACCCACTTTATGGCTCCGCCCAAGATTTGTATCCTCGGCACAGCGCTGCACATTTCCTAGCTAGCGGTAACGACACTAGCGATCAGCGACGCCGCGCCGAAAACACACCGGTCTATAAGCAATACTCGCCCCGTTCACACAGCGCTACACTCCTCTCACCTGGTAGTGTGTTTCTTCCTGTGTTTTATATAGATTTTTCTTTTCTTTTTTTACTCTCGATATGAAGTCTAATCTAAAGGTCTCGCATGGATACAAATGAGACCTTCCGAAAAAAACAAAATGTATACGTTTCTACTTAAATTATGTTTAATGAAAAAAGAAAAAAAAAACAGTGGGCGTGGACAAGGGAAGACCAATCATCCTCTTCCTCATGAGGACAAAAAGAAGAAAAGATAACTGAAGGAAACGGACGCCGCTATGTTTAATACTTTGCACCAAAGTCACTTTCAGGCCGACGTCGTCCTGTCGCGAATATTCCTGCCTAAAGGTTTATAGGTTTATGATGTTGTGTTTAAACTGTTGTGTCTTCGTGTGTACCGTTTAAAATAAATAAATAAAAAACAAGGACAGCTAGAAGACTCGTGAACAGGCGAGCGGCGACAGCAGTGCGGATCCTCGTGAACGGGACGGGATCGTGTCTCGCATCATCAAACTTTTTAAACACACAGCAGACTCTGCAGACGGACGTCCATCGCTCTGCCCTCGGTTCACCAGGTTCACCTCTCGGGCGTGTCCGTGCCGCCCCGAAACACTTTAACCATCACGTCATATTTTTGTACCGACTCCGTGGCATGCGGTTTCACCTCGGCCCCTTCACAGCAGGTCTGGTCTTCCTCCGCTCGCTTTGTAGAGGACAGAACTGTTTGCCGCCTCGTCGGCAGGTGCTTTTCATACCCGAGTACAAAAAAAAACTATTTGAAGATGTTCTCGAGCTCTGCATGTCACCGTGTCTTTGATTTTTTTCCCCCTTGTCTTTTTCCCTCTCTGTACAATCTCCTCTATATATATATATATATTAAAAAAAACCTGAACCTGTACATTTACACAGACTTTACACTAAAAGACTATATTTGTACGTCACTTGTACATAGAGACTGAAGACAGGAACAAAACCTCTCGACTGTAAGTGCATGAGACGAGGCCGTCGGCCCGGACCACAACACACACACACACACACACACACACCTTACAATAAACTAGAAGAGTATAAAAGGAGCTCGTTTGGTGTTAAATGTTCAATCGTATGAGTTTGTAAACGCTTTATAGTTTTCTGTATTTCTGCAAAGGTTTTGCTCCTTAATGCCATCAGATCTTCATCCGAGTCCTGAAACTAGATCACTGTAGTTTAACGTTTATTTATACATCAACTGCTTTTTTTTTTTTTCTTCTTTTAAACATATTGTGACTCTCTAGGAGTAGGACTCGATTTAAAGTCATCCATACAGACAGGAATCGATCTAGAACGCTACCTCGGGTCTTCATCCAACAGGTTTATGGACGTGAGACGTTCCTGAGCTCTCGGCTCGTGTCAGGAAGCTCATCATCATCATCATCATCATCCCCGAGTTGGAGCAGGTTTGTAAGCAGCAATGGGCCGAGATTCATCCGCCGCTGTCGACACGTACTGGAAAGATTTGTAGAAGTTAGAACTAAAGGTTCATGTGTGTGTTTTTTTTCACTGGATTATTTTACTTTGGTTAATAAATCTATAAACTGTTTGTACATGGTGTGTTTTGTCTGCTTTGGTTGTTTCTGAGCGGGTTATAAGACTCGGGTGAAGATCTGATCACGTTTCAGGAGGTGTACAGGAGAAATAAAGGATAAACACGAGATGGGTGTAACGGTGACTGACGTGGAAAAGACGAAAGAATTATAACCTTAACATCAAGCTTAAGACGTAAAATGTAAGAGACGTAATGATTATGGACGTAGATGCGAGAGACATGACGGTTGAGGACAAAGAGATGTAACAGAGTTACATTATAAGGGTTCTGGATGCAGACACGATGCTACAGGCATGATTATAGACGGAGACGCAGGAGATATAACAGTTATGGACGTACGCTCCAGAGACATATCGGATGTAACGGTTATGGAAGTACACACAAGAGACCTAAGAATTGTAACGTAGACGCAAGAGACCGACCGACCCATAAGGCCTACGGATGTACGGACTGTGAGAGTCGTAACGGTTATAGTTTAAGAACAATAAGAGTTTGTCATGTTTGTTGATGTTTCCTGAAGGAACTCGTCCCAGCCTAAACATGTTTAACTGGTTAACACTAATCGCCTGCTCAGGGGAGGGAGTGGTAGGTAGGAAGGTAAGTAGGGCTTTCTCATTTCTATAACACTGCATTTAAAAGCTCTGTGATGTGTGGGTAAGTCAGTTGTACGTGTAAGTGATCTGGTACGAAGCTGCAGTCTGAGCATTACTGATTTCCAGCCAACACCACATCCTAAAATAACCCAGTTCCCCATGCGGTGTGTGTGTGTGTGTGTGTGTGTCCCAGCCGTCTGAGCGCTGTGGATCTACGGGTTCAACCTGACAATATCAACTGGTTAATATCAGCTTCTCCCATTTCAGCACCAACATTCGGCTCCAAATGTCCTACCGATCCAAGTACAAAGATTCGCGCTCTGCGGAAAGGGAGATGGATTTCACCTCGCCTGCTCTGGCGGTGATGGGAGTCGAGCAGCTCCTTTTCGCCGGGAGAGCGATCAACAGCCCGGCTAACGAGGTCTGGCCCAGGCTGTATATAGGAGACATGTAAGTGTCATGATGGTCTGGGATGAAATGTTCAATGTCATGCAACGGATTCGATTTTACGAGTCGTAATACTACTCCAGCACTAGGTGGCACCATTTCACAGTAAATGCAGCATGACGCATCAGAAGGAATTGTAATGATTAAACCATTTCCCGGGACGATATTATCAGCTGTGGAAAATCCCCTGTCTATAACGCACTCCTCCTTCCGCAGGGATTTTGCGGAAAATCGTGCCGCGCTCCGGCGGGAAAACTTCACTCACGTGCTGAACTGCGCTCACAGCTCCAGACGAGGCAACGACTTTTACTCCGGAATGGGAATCACGTATCTCGGCATCGAAGCCCACGACTCTCCCGCCTATGACATGAGCGTCAACTTTAACACAGGGGCGGAGTTCATTCACAATGCGCTCAGGACGGGGGGTAAAACGTCACAAACATCTTAAACGACACACTTTTTTTTTTACCGTAATCTCGCATATTAACTGAGAGGCTAGTGTATTGACTGCGCTTGACTTTTGTGCAGGTAAAATCCTGGTGCACTGCCACGTGGGCGTGAGCCGCTCGGCCACCATCGTCCTGGCGTACCTGATGCTGAAGCACAACATGACCCTGGTGGAGGCCATCAACACGGTTAAAGAAGGGAGAGGGATCATCCCGAACCGCGGCTTCCTCCGACAGCTCGTCGACCTGCATGTCAAGCTGTACGGCTATAGGTCCTGAGGGTGTGACCACGCCCTCTCGTCACCTGAGTGTTCAGGATATAGCTGAATAATGTCTATAAACAGCCAGTTTTACAATCCTTGTTGTTATCAAAATTTACAGTAAAGCAGTGTTGTATACCAGGTGGTATCAAAAAGTTTAGCGACTAGTTTTTGTAACACACCAGCAGATGGCAGCACAAGGCTGTACACACAGTCACAGGGAGCACCGACCTTCGTAAGTCAGTGTGCCAAAAGACATCGTCCTGTGTACATTGGAAGCCATGTGACTGTTGCTATTCTGTTCTTTCGTCATGGACACCAAGTTAGAACAAACGTGAAATTCTATGTGAAACTGGACAGATAGAGAGATAGAAACGCTTGACACACACTTTTGCGCAATGCCGCAATGAGTTGTGCGAGATGTTTTGCGCTTCAGAAGCGAAAGAACATCACTGGAAGACGACCAGAGGACAGCAACTTGTACATGATGACCGTCAGAGAGACAATCCACTGCGACCGTTGTCAGGTTGTCATACGGAACAGTCCAGCTGATCCTCACGTGTGATGTGAACATGCGCCGTGTTGCTGCCGAGTTTGTCCCCAGGCTGCTGACCCAGGAGCAGAAGGAACGCCACATCGAAGTCTGCTCAGAACGTGCCGTGGATGACCCGTCCTTCATGTCGAGGATCTTTACCGGTGAACAAACTTGGGTGTACGGGTACGACCCTGAGATGAAGGAACAGTCTGCACAGCAGAGGAGCCTCGTCATCTCCACGACCGAAAAATGCGAGGCAGGTCCGCAGCTCGACCGAGTGCGTGTTCATCATCCTTTTCAACATTTGTGTCGCTGGGCATCACGAATTCGTCCCCAGGGGCCCCAAACCATCTATAGTGAATCCTACTAGCAGGTTTTAAGGCGTCTGAGGGAGGACGTACAGGGGGGGGGGGGAATGATGGGGGGGGGGGGGAGCTTGTAAACAGAGATAATCTCTAAACTTTTTGATACAACCTCGTATAAAGTCTAACAATTTCCCACAGATCATTTCCTGATATATTGTTTTACAAATTACAAATAAATGTAATTTACATGGTGTTTAACTCACTAAATATTTTCTTATTAAAAATGATAAAACATCTCATTTGTGCTACTTTGATGGAGTGCTTTTTTTTTTTTTCTTTTACAGAGAAATTCAAAAAGGTGTAAAAGCCAATCAGAACCCGCCCTCACATCCGGGAACTTCACCTGTCTGACTGCTTAATACATTTAAAAAGAAATACAATATTTATATTTTAAATGTTTGCCCTCATACCTTACAAAATAAAACAATACAATTTTATTATTTCAATATAATTTAAACTTTGTAAACAATGTACAAAAAAACGAATATAAAGAGTTTAGCCAGCGCGAGCTAACACACTGTTCATGCTAGCAGGTGTTTCCGGGATGTGAAGTTTCCATGGCGACGGCGCTTCAGAGGAGAAAAAAAACAAACTAACAAACAAAAAAGAACTATTTGTAAATTAACGCGAAATTATACATGACGCGAAAATAGATATTTTTTAAATTTATTTTACAAATTGAAATTAATGTTTATTTTCCAGTATTATCTGTATGACGCATTCTGAGGTGAACGTCGTTGCCTAGCAACGGATACAAACAGGAAGTGTCGGGCAGCGGAAAGCAGGAGGAGAAGCTAGAGTAGAATAAAGAAGGTCAGATTATATTAAATTAGCATTTTTAAATAAAATATTAACAATAATAAATAATAATAAATAAATAATGACTGTCGGTACATTTAGGGAGAACACATTCTAATGAGCTCTTGTGTAGATTTGGCGTTGCTTGGCAATAAGTCACGTGACGTGTGACAGATTTGTAAGTCTTTCACTCTTAACTTTATTTCTCTTTTTTATTTTTTTTTGGTGTTTTATTCCTCATGTTTTTATAGAAGTTTATCTTTAATCACTAAAGTGGATTCGTGTTACTCTTACACACATTAAACATTCAGGTGTGTATAAAGTCCCCCCCCCTCACCCCCTCACCCCCGATGGCCGGTACACGGATTTCGGATCACCTGCCGCCGTTCATCGACCCGGCGCGCGCTCCCGTGGCGTTCGGTAATCGCGCGGTCCCGAGGCTGATGACGGAGCTGCAGGCGGAGGAGCTGGAGATCCGCCAGGGGGCGCTGCGCTCCCTGTGTGACCTTCTGCACGACCCTGAGAGAGCGTACCAGGCCCTGCATCACGGTAGTGACGTCACATTGACACACCACACTGTCCTCCTGAGAGAGAGAGAGAGCAGCATCGTGATCTGACGGGGTTCAGTTCCACACCATAGGGCTGAAACCAGTAACAGCTCGTTTATAGAGAGGGAGGGGGGTTTCAGTCTCTTTATGGAAGGAGTCTCCAGTTCCAGTGCTTCATTACAGCACATTAATATTTAAAACATATAAACTTTTACGGCGGCACGGTGGTGTAGTGGTTAGCACCGTCGCCTTGCACCTCCAGGGTCTGGGTTCGATTCCCCGGCCAGGCTCGATTCCCGTCTCTGTGTGCATGGAGTTTGCATGTTCTCCCCGTGCTTGGTGGGTTTCCTCCGGGTACTCCGGTTTCCTCCCACAGTCCAAAGACATGCAGGTTAGGCTAATTGGCGTTCCCAAATTGACCGTAGTGTGTGAATGAGTGTGTGAATGTGCGTATGTGTGTGTGCCCTGCGATGGATTGGCACCCTGTCCAGGGTGTACCCCGCCTAGTGCCCGAAGTCTCCTGGGATAGGCTCCAGGTCCCCCGCGACCCTGAATAGAGGATAAAGCGGTACAGAAGATGAATGAATGAATAAACTTTTACTGGTGACACGGTGACTTAGTGTTACCAGGGTTCGGTTCCCGCCTCGGGGTGTGTGTGTGTGTGTGCGTGGGGTTTACATGTTCTCCCTGTGCTTGGTGGGTTCACTCCAGGTACTCCGGTTCCCTCCCACAGTCCAAAGACATGCAGATGAGGCTAACTGGTGTTTCTCAGGGTGTAGACCTCATGCTCTAAGTCTCCTGTGATGGGCTCCAGGCCCCCGGCGACCCTGTACTCAGGGTGACATCTGGTGTCTGTTGAAGAGACACTCTGGTCTTTCGACAGAACACTAACTTGACCAGCCAGTCACCTTATCTTAAAAGATGGATTTACCTACAAGGCTAAACTGGGTTATATAACCTTATGATGCAAAATATTCAAATTAAGATTAAACTATTAAGGGGTAACATCCCAAAAAAATCTACCCTAACGACACCACTGCTAACTGAGGCTCTATGAGCAGATTGAACTGTAATGCCGAGTGCTAAAAATCTCCTATACCACTTTATCCTGTATTCAGGGTCACGAGGGCGGAGCCTATCCCAGGAGACTTAGGGCACAAGGCGTGTTACATCCTGGACGTGGTGCCAATTCAGGGTGCACACATACACAAACAACCACACGCACATACAGTACACACACACACACACACACACACACACACACACACACACACACACACACACATTGAACCCTGGACCCTGGAGGTACAAGGTGACTGTGCTTGTGCACTGTAATGATCTTTCTGTATAGTTTTCTCTAATGTCAGTCTGTCTGGTGGTGTTCAGGGTGTTTAGACAGACTGAAGGTGTTGCTGAAGGATGAGGACGGCGTGGTGAGGACGAAGACGACCGAGGCGCTGTGTGAGCTGGTCACTCACAGCGTGGGGAGGTGGAGCCGGACACACACTTTCTCTTCTTATAAACTCTTCATATTTAGAAAGTGTGTGAGATGTTGAAACAACCTGTGTGCGTGTGTGTGTGTGTGTGTGTGTGTGTGTGTGTGCTCACACAGACAGGGTGTTCTGCAGTGTGACGTGCTCGGTCCTCTGTCAGAGCTGTTGGACGAGCCGGAGGACGCCTGCCGTGAGCAGGTGCACCGTGCGTTGAAGATACTGTGCGAGTTCCCAGCGGGCGTGGCGTGCGTGGTGTCTCAGGGTCTGGTGCCGAGGCTGGTGCTGAAGGTCCCGGTCGAGCGCGAGGACATCAGAGAGCTCGTCCTGTCCACGCTGAGCTGCTGCATAAGACAGGACGCCCTCCCTGCTCTGGCCAGCGACGCCGTGTCCGTCCTGAAGGAGCAGCTGCACCACACGTCCACGCTCATCCGCCGCGCCGCCTCCTCCGCCACCATGGCCATCAGGTGAGCTCCACTTCACACACACACACACACACACACACACACACACAGAGTTTTAATTACAGATTTGTTCTCACGTTTATCTCATTTCTTTCTCTCCCACCTGCTCTCTCTCTCTCTCTCTCTCTCTCTCGCACTCTCTCACTCCTTTCTCACATCTTTTTCCTTCTCTTATTCAAAATGTATTAACTTTACCTCCACTTTCTCTCTCGCTCTACATCACCTCATCCGTGGTTTTCTGTCCTCCTCATCCTTCACGCCTTTTCATTTTGCTTGATCTCTGCATTTCCTCTTTTCTTTCCCCTCACACCCTTTTCTCCCTCTCCGTCGTTGCTCCGTCAGCGTCCACGCAGAGGGGAAGGTGAGGGTGTGTGAGGAGGAGGTGGTCCCCATGTTGGTGAAGCTGCTCTCTGATGAGGACACGGAGGTCAGAGCTAACGCTGCCGGAGCCCTGATGTACACCGCCGTCATCACCAAAGGTCCACACACACACACACAAACACACACACACACACGCACACACACATGCACACACACATTCCTGTCTCTCTAAATGTGTTTACTCATGTACTGTGTGTGTGTAGGTAAATATCAGGCTCTGGAGGCCGGTGCTGTTCCTCCGCTGCTGTGTCTGGTGGACAGTGAAGACGTAGCGCTGGTTGCTAACGTTCTCTGTGCGCTCACCTGTCTGGCCGAGACCCCGAGCGGCCGCGCACAACTCATCCAACACCTGCCTCAGCTGGAGGCGTGTCTCAGCCACTCCGCCTCCATCATCCAGAGAGCTGCAGCCACCGCCATCAAGGTCATCTCCTGGACCCCCTGAGAGCCGGCCAGAAGGACGGTTTCATTTCCAGACGATTATGCATTAACATTTATTACAGTCTAGAGGCGCATTAGTTTCTCTCCAGCATATCGTATCGATGATAGAAGAGTACATTCAGGCGCTCAGCTGACTTCATTTTATTGCCACATAACGCTGCCGAGTCCAGACCTTATGAACTGAAGCAACACCAGATCATAACTCTGTCTCCAGAGGTTTGCATGGTATCGCTTCATCCGTATCTCTTCTTACCCTCTGGAACAGGGTAAACCTGGACTAAGTAGACCATGTGACCTTTTTCCATCGCTCCAAAGTCCAATCTTTATCTCCCTAATAAATGATGAGCCTCACTGGTTTTCTTAAGCTCGACAGCTGTTTAGTCCCAAACCTTTCAGCTTTCTTCACTTTGTAAGTGTGGAAATGCTCTTACTTTCACCATTAAACATAGCTGTCAGTTCTACTGTTGTTGTTTTTTTGTTGGTTTGTTTGTTTGTTTTATGATCCCAGGCAGTGTATTTAAAATAATAGATTAAATTCAATATATTTTTTGGTTTGTGTGTTTGCCTAAAATTAACACATTCACATAGCTAGTAGCATTATTGTTGTTTTTTTTGGGGGGGGGTGGGGGGTTGCTCTATATATATATATCATTTATGGTTCTGTATTACAGCTGATTTAGGGGCGGGGCCCCAAGATTTAATTAAATAAATTGCTTTTAACAGTTGTCATTGTCGCAAAGTAGCTTTACACAGTCAAAAGGAAATTGTGGAAATTTTTATGAAATGTGAATGTGTATGATTTAAAATGATTAGATCCCTGATCCCTAATGATGTCCCTGATGTACAAGCCGAGGGCGAAGGTGATGCAACATGTTACATCATTAAGAAGAAAAAAAAAATCACGCTATAGTACATCAGTTAGCTCTTTGGTCATTGGTCGCTCAGTGGTAGGTTTCTGGCCGTCCATGTGGAATGCACGGGTTCGATTCCCAGCCATGGGATGCAGTGCCAGTCCCAAGTCCGAATAAAATGGAAGGGGTGGTGTGAGGAAGGGCATCCGGAATAAAACCGGTACCAATGTGTGTGTGGATTGGATGGTCCGCTGTGGCGACCCCTCAACGGGAGCAGCCAAAAGAGTGTGTCAATTAGTGATGAGCCAACATTAGTGGTGTTGTCATAGCAACACTATAATTTGACGGATTTCTTGGAGTTTGACTAAACAAATGACACAAAAAACGGAAATCAATCAAAAGATGAGGAGCGCACCAGTGCGTCTCCAAATTTCCATAGTCATGTTTATTAATATCAGATTATAATGGGGCTACAAGTGCTGATGCGTTGCGATTTAAATTAAAACGTATATTAAAAATCTATAAAGTCATTGTTGATATTTAACTTTTTATGTTTAGATAAATATCGCATGAATATGAAATGTTTTTTTATTCTCTTCTCATTTTCGTAAAGCGTGCCAATAAACACGGACATGCGTACAGAGAAATCTAACGCAAAACATCCTGCACGCGGGTCTCTGTGCCTCATGAATATTCATGAAACGCTTCAGCGGCAGGTTTCGCGGTAGCCCCGCCCACTAGCCCCGTGTATATCGACTGGGTCACGCGCGCGCTTGGAAGTGGAGGAGGAGGAGGCGGAGGCGCACGCGCGCGCGCCTCCACACGCACACCAGTTTATCTGTCACCGGCAGCACGTGCGGCTCTGGGCAGCGGCAGATACACATCTCACGCAGGCGCTGTAGAGAGTTTAATAATACAATTACACCAGGAAAAACACACACACACACATATATATATATATCTATTAAAGTATATAAACCTACAGACTCAGGAGTCCACACCGGAGGGACACGACGGACTGACAGGTGAGAGCTTGATTTGGCAATGAGACCCTGTATACATTACATCACATTATAACATCACACACACACACACACACACACATGTAGAGTAAATAATATGCAGTTTATACACAGTGTGTAATGCGGGAATTAGGATGTAACCTTCCCCAGTCGGTTGTTAGGCAACAGCGGTTTGTCCCTAAAAATAGTCTAAAATCGTCTCCCTCCTACAACTCAGGCTTGATCATGTACTTCTCACCAGCTCTAACCCCGTGTACTGTAACCCCGTGTACTGTAACCCCACTTTATTAACTCATATACGTCTAAATCAACGTGTCATTTCCCGCGTTTCTCTCTCTCTCTCTCTCTCTCTCTCTCCCCTGTGCACGCGGACACACGGTTTGCGGCGCGAGGAGCTTTAACCATTTAAAAATTTAAATTTAAACCCTAACCGTCGTTTCTACTGCGTAACTGTCACTCAAGCTGAGCCGTTATATAACCGTCACTTTTATACTGTTTCAGTCAGCAAAGCGTCTCAGTAACTCCAGAGCTTTAAGTGTGTGTCTAAAAGAATTACTGTTCATCAGAACTTTGCTGTAAAAGACGTGTGAGGAGTAAAACTGGGCTTATAAACTGTGTTTAAATGCTTAAGACTGAGTTAATTACTGTGTGTAACCTGTCCTGGGGTGTTAATAGCATGTTAGCTGTGTGTATTAGTGTTTGGGGTTTGACACACACATCCATCAAGTGTCAGAACAAACCGCTTAATACATTTTATTGCTCGTAATGATTGTTTGAAACTGTAAAAGCAACAACACGGTCCCTCTGGTTTAAAGGTGCCATATGAGATTGTTAAACATTTCTTTTTGTACAAACAACCTGAAAGTTATATAGGATGTGTGATATGTGTGAAAATAAAGCATGAAGTGAAAGAAAAACCCCTTTGAAAACTGGAAGACGTCTGGTCCAGATTGCTTGTTTTAGTTGTGTTATACAAACTCTGTTTTAAGGGATTACTTCCTGTGGGGGCGGAGCTTTGTGAACACTGGTAGGAATGGTGTCGGTAGAGTCACGGAGTAAAAAATATATAATAATGCGATGTTAAACCCGCCCGTTTAAAGGAGGAGTCAGCGATATTACAGAAGGATTATAACTCGAAAGCCAAACCATGACGCCCCTCACCTTGGTAGTCCTTCAGAAGCTCCGCCCCCATACCACGTCCCGGAATCCAAATGTATAGACGTGCATTCTCAAGGCGGTGGCACTAACCACGTAGCAAGCTAACCAATGTTTATTACTTTTAAACATGATTGAGTATGAGTACAGGCAGCACGTTGGTGTAGTGGTAAGCGCCATCCCCTCGCACCTCCAGGGTCCGAGTTTGATTCCCGCCTTGGGGTCTGTGTGCGTTGAGTTTGCATGTTCTCCCCCTGCTTGATGGGTTTCCTCCAGGTATTCTTGTTTCCTCCTACTGTCCAAAGACATGCATGTTAGGCTTATTGGTGTTCTCAAATTGCCTGTAGTGTGTGTATGTGTGTATGCACCTTGAGATGAACTGTCCTGTTTTTAGCAGCGAACCGTTTATCCATGCCTCAGACGTAGACGATGATTACGTGATCCGTTTCATCATGTCCAGCTTCATGTTTGGACACAACATTGAAGTTTTGTAGATGTTTCCCTGCTTCTTTTGCTAATCCATCACTTCAGAAGCGCCACACTTGGAGCTGAATAATGCAGGACAGCGGATCTGTAGAGGGAGACAGACGTGATGAACGCTGAGCTAAAGGAAGGAGCAGTGTGGTGGATCTGACTCACGTTTGGTTAGCATGCCAGATGTATAAATAGACATGAGCTCCCATCTCCTCTATCACAGGACCTGCAAAACTGTCTTCAGACATGCAGGAGAAGCTGTTCACACTAGTGCTTACTGGATGGAGGTGTGGATGTGGACTCTTAGCGATGAATTAATGGACAGGTTGTGTGAAAGATGGATGGAAAGACAGATGGATAGAGGTTGGTGTTAATGTTGGTGTTAATGTATTTATGGTTGGAGAGATGAGTGCATGGAATCATTTGGGTGGATGGGTAAATTAATGATATCACAGATGGGTGGATGGATGGATGTTCTGATTGTTGGAAGGTAGGTGGATGAAGGGACTGGTTGCTGATTGATAAATAGACCAATAGATGGATGGAAGAATGGGTGCTCATAGATAGATGGATGGATGGAGGGATGAAAAAAACGTGCTGGAGGATGTAAGGTAAAAGCTGCTAATAGTTGATGGGTAGAATATTGAGTAATTGAAAGAACAAACCGATTGATGGATAGATAAATGAAAGGTTGGGCAAAAAAGAAGAACGGATGGTCATTGGTTGGACAGGTGGAACGAAGGTTGGATGGATGGAGGGATTGTTAGAGAAGCTGTTGGAAGAGTGAATTGATGGGTTGTTGGAGTATAGATGTATATAAGGTGAAGTGACTGTTGGTTGGATAGATGGGTAGGTTGATGGGTAGTTGGATTGAAGGATGGGTGTGGCAAAAAGGAAAAGACAAATAGATGGATGTAAACAGCTTTTACAGATGGATGGAGGTGAGGTGGATCTCGAGCTGAATAGGTGGGCAGTTGCTGATTTGATGGAAGAATGGTTAAATTGATGGTCTGGAGGGATAGATGGAGGGATAGATGGAGGGATAGATGGATAGATACTGTGTATCTGCATCAGAGTGTTAGTTTGCAGCAGGTTTAACGCCGAGCCTGAGGGTGAGGTAACGGAGTGTGAGGTAACACTGTTAGTGACGATCAGAGGACAGATGGATGGATGGACTGGTCATTAGATGACAGATTGGAGAGGTGTGTAGTTATCAGACAGTACGACTATGGATCAGTTAAACCTGTGCATCTGACCATCTGCACCCTCGCTGCTAACAGCCGTCAGTGTTCTGGTGATTCATCACACAGCGAGTGGGGGATCTCAAACCCTCGCCACAAACAATAAGCTGTTTACAGAGAGAGAGAGAGAGAGAGAGATACAACCTTACTAAACTCTGTGATAGAGACACACCTGTCGGTCGTCACTCATTCTTTCATTATATGTCTCAATCCTGCCCACTTTGTAACGGCACTTCTTGTCATTGCGTTGCCATGGTAGTTAATTAGTCACAGCTGTTCATCGTTATTTCCCCTAAATTAGTTTGTCAGTAGATTCTGTGTGACTTGTTTGTGATTGTTGCCTTGAAGTTTCCTCACACACTCCTTGGGGGCGTGGCCTGTCCTGCAAACTTACCGTTTCTGGGTGTGGGCGTGGCTTATTCAGCATTTAATTAGTTTTGTAAAGAAACATTAGTAGCTATGCTAAACGGTTCATTAACAAATTATCTTAGACAATAATCAGTGTGAAAAATCAGTTGGTCAGTTTATTTATGAAGTGGCTTCACTTGGTTTTTCCATTCATCGTGCTAAAGCTAATTTCATCGCTTGTGCTAACTAGCGTCTTTGATCAAGTTTGCTAACTTCTGCTCAGGATGGCTAGCTTCATCGCTCATGTTAGCTAGCTTTATTCTGTCACAAGCAGGATATGTGTATAGCGCCATCAGGTGAGCACGATTAGCAGAGCGCAGAAGCAGCGACAGCGCGTTTCTCCAGAGTGACGGATGCGTTTTGGCCCAACGCGCTCGACATCCATCACACACACACACACACACACACACACACGGGCTGCTGGAACCTGGCTCGACTCGGTGTGCTCGTTATCCCGCGTGTTGCTGAGCAGAGATCGTAACCCGTGGCACACGCCATGCCCTCGACGCCCTGAATCAATCCAGACCACCAGAGAACACGCCACAGGTTGCCATGACGATGATACACGGCTCGACTTTCTCATTCAAATCAGATCACCCGTTCTCGTTAGGGTCTAATTTTACTGTGTGAAGATTCCACTCTTTACAAGATCTGGCATGTCAGAGTGTTTGTGTGTGTGTGTGTGTGTGTGTGTGTGTGTGTGTGTGTGTAGGCATGAGGGGGAGGCTTGAGGAAGATGGATGGATATTACTGGAAAACATCGATGTTTATCATGTGCTGTGTGTGTCAACTATATGTTGTCTTGCTTAACAGTGTGTGTGTGTGTGTGTGTGTGTGTGTGTGTGTGTGAGAGAATAAGAGTAAGACATGAAAGCGTAAGCCGACAGAGCCGGGTCTATCCGGCGTGACGGTGAGATGAAAGCCGCAGGTCACAGAAGAACAGAGGCTTTGTTATCTGCTCCTGCTTGACCTTTGACCCCTGAGGAAATTACACTGCCCCCTTATATAGGGGTTTTAATTAAAGTGAAAACGATACCTGTGCAGGAATGTATGGAGAGGAAGGAGGGAGGGATGGAGAGAGAGAGAGAGAAGATTCGAGTGTTTGTAATGATGATTCAGATTCATAATACTGACTCGCTCATAGTTATGATTCATATTATAAATTCTAATTGATCCAATTCGTTATGATTATTCAGTAGGACAGTAAATCAGACGATGATTCAGATTCAAAATAAAGATTCATGTTTACAACAATGATTCATAATTGTAATATTGATTCAGATTAACAATAATAATAATAATAACTCGTATTCTTAATAATGAGTCAGATATTTCTTTTAATAAATGATTATAAAGTTACATTAATGATTATAATTTGTAGTAACCATAGCAGATGTAGCAGACGGTTTACCTCATGAACAATTCTCTCCTCACGGTGCAGTAAATATATGTGTAATATTAATATGTGCAATACTACTGATATTTATTTGACTTGTTTGATAAAAAACTACATTTTACTCCATTTGTTGTTAACTATTTGTTTTTCCTGTTGTGTGTCGTCATCATCTGTGGAAGCTTCTGTCACCAAAACTAATGTCTTGTATGTGCAGACTGTCTGACGTCTGACGTCTGATGTTCAGCCGAACCAAAAAAAAAAAATAGTTTTTAAGGTGAAAAAAATGTGCTTTTATTTTCTGCTCGGATGTTCAACACAAATATGGTGACATTCAAATGTTTTTGTCTTTGAAGACGTTTTTTCCACCCTGTAAATTCTATTTCTCAGTTTCTGTACTGAGCGAAATGTCCATAATTGTAATGATGATGAAGATGAAAATGACGTGATGATGAGGAGGAACTGGACGATCTTGTGTGTAAGTGCAGCGTGTTTAACGAGAGGAAACTTAATTGAGATTCCAGGTTTTGGGCCGTGACCCCTGAGCAGGTCAGAGGTCACTGTGGGGGTCAGTAAAACCTCCAGACCTGCAGTGGTGTAGAGGTTCAACAGAAATGAAACAGAAGTCTAATTATCTCTTGTTTGTGGCAGTTAAGAGCCTGAGTACAGGACATGGCAGTTTGTTTCTGTTTCAGGAGTGTGTGTGTGTGTGTGTGTTACTGTGTGTGTGTGTGTGTGTGTGTTACTGTGTGTGTGTGTCTCAGACGCCCGTCATGCCTGCTCTTATCTTCATTAGCAGCTTGTCAGTGTTTGGCTGCGTGTCTCTGTGTGTGTCTCTGTGTGTGTCTCGGTGTGTGTCTCGGTGTGTGTCCCTGTGTGTGTGTGTGTGTGTGTGTGTGTGTGTGTGTCCGTGTGCGTGTGTGTGAGAGGGAACGGAGGCCTGCGCAAGGTGAGACATTCATACTAACGTCGTCAGCCAGTGAGATAAGAGTGAGGGGACGTGAGGGACGATTATTTACAGGAAGGAGAGACAGAGACACACAGAGAGAGAGAGAGAAATGGAGCATGCATCATGTTATATAACTGTGTGTGTGTGTGTATGTTAGAGAAAGTTCTGGAAGGTTCCTGTTGTAAACACTTACTGTAGAAAGTTCCGAGTGTTTACATCATGTGACGACTGAGTGACGCGTCCACTCTCAACCTCTATAATACACGTTATATTACAGCTTCATTACTGTCTCACTGCCTGTCTGTCTGTCTGTCTGTCTCACTGTCTGTCTGTCTGTCTGTCTGTCTCACTGTCTGTCTGTCTGTCTACCCAGCTAACTGTCTCTCAGGATGTCTGTCTGTCCACCTCATTGTCTGTCTGTCTGTCTCACTGCCTGTCTCACTTACAGTCTGTCTGCCTCACTGTCTGTCTGCCTGTCCACCTTACTGTCTACCTGTCTCTCTGTATGTCTGTCTTTAAGGGACTTAAACCTCCACTGATGTGATGATCTGGTGGTTCAGGACATTCAGGTCGTCAGCTGACTTCATTTTATTGCCCCATAACGTTACTGAGTCTCAACCTGAGTGACTGATCAACTCCAGATCATAACACTGTCTGTGTGTGTCTGTGTGTGTGTGTGTGTGTGTGTGTGTGTTCTGTATAATTCCTTCACTAACAGGCAGAATGAATGCACCGTAAACCTCCATCAGCAGAGCCATCACACCCCTGACCTGCTGTCCTGTTTCTACACACACACACACACACACACACACACACACACACACACACACACACACACACACACACACACACACTAAAGCAGGAGATTAAAAGCATTGCACTTCACCATTGTGTTGGCCACGTGACAGATTTATTCTGTGAGGCTGACTCTGTGTGTGTGTGTGTGTGTGTGTGTGTGTGTGTGTGTGTGTGTGTGTGTGTGTGTGTGTGTGTGAGATGCTGCCGTCTGCTTGGTTCGGGTCGGTGATGTTGCTCTGGTTTTGGAATGCTCGTAATTAGACATTAGTAGTAAGTAATGTAACACACACACACACACACACACACACACACACACACACACACACACACACAGAAGGAGGAAGAGCTCAGCGTGGGCGACATGACAAATATATTATCACGATCCTTTACAGATTTACAGCAGGAGTGTCGCTTAGAAATAATAATAATAATATTATTATTGTGTTTGTTTGTTGTCTGTTATTAATTTTATTTTTGGAAACTTGTGAATAAATATAGGTTTATTACTTATATTTGAAAAAAATACATAATACATCATTTTGATTGAATAGTTAATAATAAATATGTGACCCTGAATACAGGATAAAGTGGTACAGACGCTGAGTGACTGAACATAACACTACTGTAGTCTATTATATATAAATATATAAACTTTTATAAAACAGACTGCAGTCAGTGACGCCTGACGTCTGGAGCTCATGTCCATCACCACATGGAGCTCATGTCCATCACCACAGATTGTGTCTCCACCTCGAGCTGCTCTACGTTTGCTTTACTGCAGCCGCCCTCAGTTTAGTCTTCAGTAAGTGAGAGGTGAAGCTCGTGATCAGTCTGTACTGAAACGCTGCCCGTCCCATCAGTGTTGCTGAATTTTTTGGCAGCGTGATTCCCAGGACGTCCGGAAGTGAGCATAAAAGCAGTGGCGATGAAGCTGGTACTGCCAAGAAACGCCGAACAATAACGATGGAGACAAAAGTGATAATATTCGAGAGAATGGTGAAGATGGCAGATGCTCGTTCTTTTAACATCAGTCGTTCAACTATTGCTGCGATTCCAAAGTTTTAAATGGAAAATGTTAGTTTTATCCCGTGTACATCCAGGACATACAGTGGTGTGAAAAACTATTTGCCCCCTTCCTGATTTCTTATTCTTTTGCATGTTTGTCACACTTAAATGTTTCTGCTCATCAAAAACCGTTAACTATTAGTCAAAGATAACATAATTGAACACAAAATGCAATTTTTAAATGAAGGTTTACGTTATTAAGGGAGAAAAAAAACTCCAAATCTACATGGCCCTGTGTGAAAAAGTGATTGCCCCCCTTGTTAAAAAATAACTTAACTGTGGTTTATCACACCTGAGTTCAATTTCTGTAGTCACCCCCAGGCCTGATTACTGCCACACCTGTTTCAATCAAGAAATCACTTAAATAGGAGCTACCTGACACAGAGAAGTAGACCAAAAGCACCTCAAAAGCTAGACATCATGCCAAGATCCAAAGAAATTCAGGAACAAATGAGAACAAAAGTAATTGAGATCTATCAGTCTGGTAAAGGTTATAAAGCCATTTCTAAAGCTTTGGGACTCCAGCGAACCACAGTGAGAGCCATTATCCACAAATGGCAAAAACATGGAACAGTGGTGAACCTTCCCAGGAGTGGCCGGCCGACCAAAATTACCCCAAGAGCGCAGAGACGACTAATCCGAGAGGCCACAAAAGACCCCAGGACAACATCTAAAGAACTGCAGGCCTCACTTGCCTCAATTAAGGTCAGTGTTCACGACTCCACCATAAGAAAGAGACTGGGCAAAAACGGCCTGCATGGCAGATTTCCAAGGCGCAAACCACTTTTAAGCAAAAAGAACATTAAGGCTCGTCTCAATTTTGCTAAAAAAACATCTCAATGATTGCCAAGACTTATGAGAAAATACCTTGTCGACCGACGAGACAAAAGTTGAACTTTTTGGAAGGTGCGTGTCCCGTTACATCTGGCATAAAAGTAACACAGCATTTCAGAAAAAGAACATCATACCAACAGTAAAATATGGTGGTGGTAGTGTGATGGTCTGGGGTTGTTTTGCTGCTTCAGGACCTGGAAGGCTTGCTGTGATAGATGGAACCATGAATTCTACTGTCTACCAAAAAATCCTGAAGGAGAATGTCCGGCCATCTGTTCGTCAACTCAAGCTGAAGCGATCTTGGGTGCTGCAGCAGGACAATGACCCAAAACACACCAGCAAATCCACCTCTGAATGGCTGAAGAAAAACAAAATGAAGACTTTGGAGTGGCCTAGTCAAAGTCCTGACCTGAATCCTATTGAGATGTTGTGGCATGACCTTAAAAAGGCGGTTCATGCTAGAAAACCCTCAAATAAAGCTGAATTACAACAATTCTGCAAAGATGAGTGGGCCAAAATTCCTCCAGAGCGCTGTAAAAGACTCGTTGCAAGTTATCGCAAACGCTTGATTGCAGTTATTGCTGCTAAGGGTGGCCCAACCAGTTATTAGGTTCAGGGGGCAATTACTTTTTCACACAGGGCCATGTAGGTTTGGATTTTTTTTCTCCCTAAATAATAAAACCCCTCATTTAAAAACTGCATTTTGTGTTTACTTGCGTTATCTTTGACTAATAGTTAAATGTGTTTGATGATCAGAAACATTTTGTGTGACAAACATGCAAAAGAATAAGAAATCAGGAGGGGGCAAATAGTTTTTCACACCACTGTATATTAGTATCCTAGTGCTGAGACAATGTGTTGGACTTACGAACAAATTGGACTTACGAACAAACTAGGGCTGCACAATATATCGAAAAATTATCATTATCGCGATAATGGAATACGCGATATCTGTATCGCAAAGAGTTGCAATAAATGAAATCGATGAGTGTATGGTTACACGTAAATAAACAGCAATGTTTGAAAGTAATTCATATTGTGTTGGCAGGTTTATAGTAACAGCAAACCAGAAGTCAGAATATCTGCTGAGGGGTTTAAGTCATTCATAGTGTTTTGAAGTCTAAATATTTGCAACTTCCTTGACATATAGTTTCTTTTTAGCCTGAATTAGATTTAATTACATCAGACGAATATCTATTACCTGTTTATTTTAGTATCATCATTACATATAAATAAATAATAAAAAAATAGGCGATAATAATAATAAAAAAAAATGCATTTCTCTAGGGAAATGTTATATCGCAAGAAATATCGTTATCGCAATATTCAACAACAATATCGCATATCTTCCTAATATCGTGCAGCCCTAGAACAAACTGAACTTACAAACGAATTGGACTTATGGACGAATTGGACTTATGGACATACTACATACTGAGAGTTTCTAACAGCTGGCAGAAGAAGATAAACACGAGGAATCGGCATCAGAATCTCCTTAATTTATCATGAAAGATCTAGAATTGATTGTTTTAGGGGAAATCTCTCTCTCTCTCTATCTCTCTCTTTTTACTGTCCCAATACTTATGGACCTGCCAGTGTAATGAAACCACTATCTCATAAGCGTGATAGATCAGAGGAGTGATAAACCACCACCATGCTTCACGCTGCTGTTGGAAGACTGCTTATATAACGTGTGTGTGTGTGTGTGTGTGTGATCTCCGAGATGCAGTGAGATATATTTAACACTCCATTTCGCTCCATCTTTACTTACATCACACCGGCGCGTGGGAGAGAACATCCGCCTTCCACAGTGAACTCCTGCTCCGTGTGTGTGTGTGTGTGTGTGTGTGTGTGTGTGTGTGTGTGTGTGTGTTACATAACATCAGATTAAAGAGTCATCGCTGTTGGGATCCTGCAGATTTTATACATTTACACCGACGTTCATTAGAATAATAATCATTATTTTATTCTGCTTTGTTATTTATTGATTTATTTTATTTAATCGAACAATAATTCAAATCAGGAAATTGTCTTTTTTTTTTTTTTTTTTTTTTACATTTAAAGCGAGTTAAAGTCTCTGAGGTTAGTGTGATCTTAAAATTCTGTCTGAAATTAAAAAATGTTAATTTTGAAGAAAAATAACAATGGAAATATATACTGCTGAAATTGAGATTTTAAATTAATTAGTATTGAATTAATTATATTCATAATGCTTTAACGAAATTACATTTTTACTATCTTTTTTTGTAACTTTATATTTAGTTTATATTTTTTTATATAACGAAATACATTATCATTTTTATAGTTTTATATATTTTTTGTGTTTTATATATTTAATTCTAAAGTAAAATATCTTTGTTTTCTTTTATCCAATTTCATTACAATATTTAATTCAAATTTAATTTAGTAACTTTTTTATGCTTTTATTATTCCGATACTACATTTAGTTTTAAAGATCTGCAAGCAATAAGCTGTTTAAAAAATCCATTTATTAATTGTGAAAATTTTATTGTATTCGTTTCTTTTTATTTCTTTTCTTTTCTTTTCTCTTTTTTTTCCAACTCTTCTTTTCTCCTTTTCTTTTTTCCCCTCCTGTACTGGCACATTATTGACAAACATTACATACAGTAAGCAAACAGTAAACACAAACCTTTTGCGGTTAAATAATCACACACGTGACTCATTTTTAATAAAAATAAAAAAGGAAAAAGAAAAACGAGTTGTTTTAAAATTTTTCTCTTATGTATTCTGAAAAATAAAACACTGCTTTTAGTGCCGTAATTGTTACATTGTTAATTAAATAGTTTAATTGGTTTAATACTCATTAAGCTTTACCTCTGACACTGGAGACTCCTTCCTTAAAGGAAACATTTGCCATAGCAATGATGTATATATTCTATCCCTTTAAGATCCCACCATAAGAACAAGCTGTGTTTATAAATACAATAACACACAGGAAGAAGCAGATGTGGAGAATTAATCAACACCTTCTGACCAATCAGAATCCAGAGCTCACAGCCGTCATCACCTCTAGATGTTCTTTACCAGGTGAGGGTTTAATCTGTGTGTGTGTGTGTGTGTGTGTGTGTGTGTGTTTCAGGGCTGGTGTGGCTCGAGGACGTGTCTTCATCCCAGATATGAAGCTGTTTGTGGACTCAGGTGAGACACGTCTCTCAGTCTTTAAGTGTGTGTGTGTGTTTTAGTTGTCTAGTGAAGACCTGACCTGGTTTTTAACCCGTTCCACTGGTGTGTGTGTGTGTGTGTGTGTGTGTAACATCTGGGAGGATTAGCACGCTACAACGCTCGCCCTATCAGTGTTTTTCAGAGGCTCTGACTGGCCCTGGGCTCGTGGACAAAAACAAGTCTTTTCTCTCCATGTTGGTGTTTCAGTGGAGCACAAACACATGCAGATTTTTCCAGTGAAGGCTTTTGTATGTGTGAGGCTGCAGTTCTCATCTCTCTCTCTCTCTCTCTCTCTCTCAGTCTGACCTCATCAAGGGGAACCTCTCTGAAGTTATCCCAGATGATGATGCACAAGGTAAAGTATAAACACTCTTCTTACCCGGTCTCCTGGTGATCATTCTGCTCAGGGTGTCGGGAGGGGGAGGGGGGGGGGTGTGGGGGGGTGGGGTGGGGGGGTTTAAATGGTGATGATGTCAGGGTGGATTGTGGGTGGAGGTGGGCGTGGTGTTGGGGTGACGGGGTGAGGAGGTGTGTGGGAGGGAAGACGGTGTCAGGGATTAAAGGATTGGATGGTGATTTAACCAGGGGTGGGGGGGTGGGGGGGTGGGGTTCATATTTATCAGTGATGATGTATATAATATATATTACACACATGGGGGGGGGGGGGGAGACATCTGCTCTGTTTTGAATCGCGATTCGACTCACACTGACTCCAAATTGTGTTTTTGAAAAGAATATTTTCACATGTATAATAGAGACGATCCAGTCGTGACTAGAATCGTCTGGTTTTCGTGATCAGGTGTTCAGACTCGAGTCTAAACCAATCTGTACTGAGCGCAGAAGCTTCTGAGTGATGCAACAGAAACATGTTCTTATGGCACTACATTATCAAAAATCACACACGGATTAAAATCCTCCGGTCGGCCTTTTTCTCTAAACTCTGTGAGAGAATTAGTCTCACACACACACACACACACACACACACACACACACACACACACACACACACACACACACACCAGTATCTAAACACCTTATCAGTGTGAAACACGCGGTCGCTGCACCTGTACGCTCGCTGTCATGTTGAGTTCAAGCAAACTAAGCGAATAATAATAAACTAATCTGACCACATGGGATGAAAATGTGTAAATAGTTCGGAGAGCGCCACCTGTAGGATTATAAAAAAACTGGAGATTTTTAGTAACAGTGTAGCTTTGTGTTTAAGTTCATTTGAAGTTAAAAGTTAAACTCTTGTATTTGTAGTTAGTTTTATATTGTATAAATACTGCGCTCGGTTTTTAAGTGAGATGTTATAAGTTAAAGCTCTGCTATAAAACTTCCGAGTCGTGACAATTTGAGTAACTTTTTTGAGGGTTTAAGGTCTTAAAAATGTAAAGAAGAATGTTACATTGAATCATTATATACAGTGGAACCTCGGATTACGAGTAACGCCGTTTACGAGTGTTCCACATTAAAGATTTTTAATAAATTTTGACTTGAAAAACGAGCGTTGTCTTGGTTTACGAGCACAGAGTATCATGTATCACTCATGCGCTTCTTGTTTTGACGCCGAGCGTCACGTCATCTCAACTGAGCCAGCGGTTTTTCTCTCTCGCGCGCTGCAGAATTGTGGGTAATCGTCTCAGGTTAATCGTGCAGGTTAATTTGTTTTATTTTTACTTAATATTTCGTGTTAATTATTTTTATAGTTAGAGTTTCCATTATTTCTTATGGGGAAATTTAATTTGGTTTACGAGTGTTTTGGAATACGAGCCCGCTTCTGGAATGAGTTATGCTCGTAATCCGAGGTTCCAAGATAAAAACCGTTGTACTGTATAATATAGTTTATCTTATTTACTCACAGTCTGAATTAAATCAGCACAGCGGTGTCGTTATGACATCGTATCGGGGGCTGAACACTGATTCTCATCTCTAATATACAATATATACAGGAAGGTTATAACATGTTTTGGTGTGTGTGTGTGTGTGTGTGTGTGTGTGTGTGCTGCAGCAGCCGGTCCGCACCTCTCCAGGAAGTGTGTGCTCAATGCGAGGGGGGGCGGTGCCGGGAACCCCCTCCCTCACTATAGTGGTGAGTAACAGAGTCACACGATACCGTAACCCAAACACCTCAGTCTGTCCTTCATCATCATCATCATCATCATCTTTCTCTCGCGCTCTCTCTCTCTCCTCTTATCACTTTCACTCTCCTCTGTTCTCTCTGTCTCTTTGTTCACTCCATTGTCCTTTTCTCTATTTCTCTCTCTTTCCCTTGTTATCTCTCTCTCTCTCTCTCTCTCATTCTTCACTCTTTCTACCTTGTCTTGTCTTCTTTTCTCCTTTCTCCTTCTTCTCTCGTCCCTCCCTGTTTCTCTTCTCCTCTCTTTCTTTTCCTCCTTTCTTTCTCTTCTCAATTTTCTCATCTGTCTCTTTTTTCCTCTTCCTCATCCTCCTCTTCCTCTGTCTTTATCCCCCAGGCGCGGATGGACGATCAGGTGATCGGCTATAAGGACTTGGCCGCTCTGCCCACAGATAAGGCCATACTGGACATCGAGCGTCCCGACCTGATGATATACGAACCACACTTCAACGACACAATGCTGGAACACACTGAGGTAGAGCACACACACACACACACACACACACACACACACACACACACACACACAGAGTCAGTGTGACTGCTGTGTTGTTTTGCTGCGTTTCCTTTTTAAACCTGTCTGGAACAGTCTGGACCTCTCACTGCCTGCCAACAGCTGATCTCCGTCTCTCACTCTCTGTCTCTCTCTCCGTCTCTCACTCCGTCTCACTCCGTCTCTCACTCTCTGTCTCTCTCTCCGTCTCTCACTCCGTCTCACTCCGTCTCTCACTCTCTGTCTCTCTCTCCGTCTCTCACTCCGTCTCACTCTGTCTCTCACTCTCTGTCTCACTCCGTCTCTCACTCTCTGTCTCACTCTGTCTCACTCTCTGTCTCACTCTGTCTCACTCTGTCTCTCACTCTCTGTCTCACTCTGTGTGTTTTAGAGCTCCCTCTCTCCACGCTCCATCTCTCCTCCTCTATCTCCAGAGGTAAGACTGAAACACCCTCATTACTAATGATCTATGAATACACACCATGATTTATCTCATTCATTGTGTGTGTGTGTGTGTGTGTGTGTGTGTGTAGAGCTCGGTCATGTCGAAGGAGTTGAGGGAGTGTGTGGAGCAGAAGTCCTCGGGCAGCTCGTCTCCGGCCTCCACGTTGCTGCCCGTGTGCAGGAGGAGCAGCCTGGGCAAGAGCGCACCGCATCAGCAGCACTTCCACAGACCCGGTGAGACACACACACACACACACACACACACACACACACATTCTTTCACACTCTCCTATGGAAGTGTGAGGGACGGGACTGTTGCTCCTGGCACCGACTCACTCAGACACATAAGATGATAGTGTGTGTGTGTGTGTGTGTGTGTGTGTGTGTGTGTGTGTGTGTGTGTGTGTGTTTTCTCTCTTTCAGCGAGCTTCAATAACGGCACCAATATTTACAAGAAGCCACCCATCTATAAACAAGGTGAGGGACACACACTTTACATTCACAACAGTGTGTATATGCGTGTGTGTGTACAGTATATGTGTGTATGTGTTTTTGTAATGTTGTTGTTGTGTACCTCTATACCATCCTGGATGATGTGTGTGTGTGTGTGTGTGTGTGTGTGTGTAGACGTGCCTCCTGTCCCTCAGTCTAAACACATGGAGGATCTGATCATCGAGTCGTCACGTTTTCCCGCCGCTCAGCCGCCCAACCCAAACCTGCCGTCCAAGATCGAGACCGAGTCCTGGCCCTGTCCCCCGTCCCTCGCTGTGCTGGGTAACACACACACGCACACACACACACACACACACTCACACACACCTGCTTACATAATGTTATATTGACTTTTCCCAGCTCATTCTCTCTCTCTCTCTCTCAGAGTCAGAGTGGAGGAGGAAGTCAGCAGAAGAGGAAGAGGAGGTGGACGAGGAAGAGCAGGACGAGTATGAGGAAGGGGATGAGCTGTGGAGACTCAGACAGATGCAGAAACAGGAACTCAACAAGGTAAAGGTGTCACAAAGGGGGTAGGGTATAGGGAGTAAAGTATAGGGTGTAGCGAGCGTATGAGTGTGTGTCCTGCGATGGATTGGCAACCTGTCCAGGGTGTACCCCGCCTTGTGCCCTTAAGGTGAGTGAGTGAGTGAGTGAGTGTAGGGAGTAAGGTATAGGGTGTA
The DNA here is from genome assembly GCA_030522415.1 of Channallabes apus. Taxonomy (NCBI): domain Eukaryota; kingdom Metazoa; phylum Chordata; class Actinopteri; order Siluriformes; family Clariidae; genus Channallabes; species Channallabes apus. The sequence continues at coordinate 45,256,642 of CM060111.1, forward strand.
GGGAGTAGGATATTGTGAGTATCGTATAGGGAGTAAGCTATTGAAAATAGGGAGTACGGTATAGGGTGTAGGGAGTAGAATATTGGAATCAGGGTAGGGAGTAGAGTATAGGGAATACTGAGTAAGTTATAGGGTGTATGGTGTAGGGTATAGGGAATAAGGTATAGAGAACAGTGTATAGGGAGTAGGGTATCGGGAGAAAGATATAGGGAGTAGGGTGAAGGGTATATGGAGTAAGGGATAGTGAGTAGGGTATCGGGAGAAAGATATAGGGTATAGGGAGTAAGGTACAGTGAAACCTCGGATTACGAGTAACGCGGTTTACGAGTGTTCCGCAAGACGAGCAGAGATTTTTTATAAATTTTGACTTGAAAAATGAGCATTGTCTTGGTTTACGAGCACAGACTATCATGTATCACGCACGCGCTTCTTGTTTTGATGCCGAGCGTCACGTCATCACAACTGAGCGAACGGTTTTTCTCTCTCTTGTGCTGCGGAATTGTGGGTATTCGTCTCCCCTGCTGGGTCTTAGTGCTCGTCTCTTACTGGTATAATGAACATCCATGCACACGTGTACTGTTTACTATAACACTGAGACCATGTGTGTGTTTAAAACATATTTTATTTTGTTTTTGGAAGCGCATGTGTACAGCGTGTGTCAATACAAAGGTTAAAAATCCATTTTCTTCCTCATAGCGGTGTGTGTGTGTGTCTCTGCGCGAGCATAATTTGACACCGTGCCGGCTGTGTGCGCACAGCCCCCTTCAGAAACAAGCACACACGCGCAAGACACACACACTCTTCTCTCTGAAGAAACTCGGCTCTGTCACGGTTATTTTCAGAGGTAAAGTGCTGGTCCATTTGTTTGTTTTACTTTTTCAGCACTGATTCTGTTAGTTTGTTCTCACACGAGTGTCATTACCGATGTTTATTGCTATTTTTTCAGATAAAACAGTGTACCGAGAGAGAGATGTTGATTTATGACCGCTGTTTAAGGAAGTGTAGTCCAGTGCGGGAGATTCAATTAAATTCAATTCAGTTTTATTTGTATAGCGCTTTTAACAATTGACATTGTCTCAAAACAACTTTACACAATCAAAAGAATTATTTAAGTTTGTATGGAATGTGAATGTGTATGAATCAAAAATGATGAGATGCATTGTGGGTAATGCAGTCCGGTGTGTGTGAACGCGAATGCGAGATGTAAACTTGGATATAGAGCCTGAGTTTTTGTTCTTCAGTAGTTTTTTAGTTGGATTTAAGTGCAGGATCCACCCGAAAGTTTGTACTATAGCCCGACAATGCAACAAATAAAAGAACGGACATCGAGCAGTTTGTCCATCTCATCATTACACCAGCATGAATTAACGGGATGTTATGCTGTCGCGAGCAACATTAAAATAAAGCGAAGAAGCTTTAATAATTTGAAGAAAAGAACAACAGTCTTTCCGTTAATGTGTGTGTGTGTTTAATTCAGACGAAAGGAGAAAGTTTTACTGTGTAAGATGAGAAGGGGGAGACAGGAGGGGCTGAAAGAAAGAGTCTCCACTTACTCTAGCCTCACACACACACACACACACATACTGCACACACGCACGCACACACACACACATACTGCCTGCGCACACAGACAGAAACACGATTTATTTTTTACTTTTTTGAAAGGTAAAGTGCAGGTTAATTTGTTGTATTTTTACTTCATATGTTGTATAAATTATTTTTTATGTATTTATTTTTTCGGGCTGTACAACAAATAATTTAAGTTTCCATTAGTTCTTATGGGAAAGTTAAATTTGGTTAACGAGTGTTTTGGAATACGAGCCCGCTTCCGGACCGAATTATGCTCGTAATCCGAGGTTCCACTGTATAGAGAACAGTGTATAGGAGGCAGTAGGGTATCGGGAGAAAGATAGGGTGTAGGTAGTAGGGTGTAGGGAGTAGGGTAGTCATTAGTAGTGTATAGTGCTGTACAGTGGTGTGCTCTAGCTCTAGTCTCTCGGCTTCAGCCATGACGTTAAACCCACAGTGCAGATTGGATTACCCACAATCCTCTGGGGTTCTTACATATCCTACCGAAATCAATTCACTGTCTCACTGTGAGGTTTCTGTGCATCACTGTGTGTCTCTTAATGCCCCCACCGTCCCCCCCCCCCCGTCCCCCCCCCGTCCCCCTGTCTCTCTCTCTCTCTCTCTGTCTCTCAGATTCAGTCTAATTTAGGGAAGTTGATCCTGATGGAGGAGATTGAGGGAGCGACTCCAATGCGCAGGAAAACACGCTCACTCCCTGACCACTCGCCCACTCAACTCGGTGTGTATGCGTACACACACGCGCCTGTGTGTGTGTGTGTGTGTGTGTGTGTTTATCCGTGTTCTTGGTGAACGAGAGAGACGCGTTCATGTTGTGTTACTGAAAGCAGCTCTGTGTGGTTTATACAGGAACCAGATCTCCGTCGTTCCCTTCATGCAGTCGGAGCGGTCTGAGCCGGGTGAGACACACACACACACACACACACACACACACACACACACACACACACACACACACACACACACAGAGTGTACCCAGTAGGGTCACTGAACTATGACTTTTACACACACTAAAGCTGTGTGTGTGTGTGTGTGTGTGTAGCTCCAGTCTGCAGAGTTCTCCTCCTCGTCCTCCTCTTCCTCACACACTGATAAAGCCGGTCACAGTGAGTTATTACACTCTCGTTACACTCTGCTTTATAACGCCGCTCTTATACACAGCGTTAATCAGATACAATCCTTTTTATTTTCCTTTTACAGGTTACCAGGTAAGTTCTTAATCATTATGTCCTCAACTCAACACTTCTACTGCTTCCGTCTTTATTATACCACGAGTGTGTGTGTGTGTGTGTGTGGGTGTGTAGAATGGAGATGCTCAGGGCAGGAGGATGGACAGAGGGAACTCCCTGCCCACCGTGCTCGAGCAAAAGGTCAGAGTTCAGACCCGACTCCTGAATACACACCAACTGTCGAGCACGAACCTCAGCAATATATGTAGAGGGAGTAGAGAATACAGAATAGCTCATAAAAACTATTGTGTGTGTGTGTGTGTGTGTGTGTGTTAAAGATTTATCCGTACGAGATGCTCATGGTGACTCATCGAGGCAGAAATAAACTCCCACCAGGAGTGGACCGGACCAGGCTGGAGGTATTAATATAACGGCTTATCTTTTTTAACACTTCACCAGTAGGGGGCAGCACTTACAAATCTTCTCCCTTTTTATTTCAGAGGTACCTCTCTCCCAAGGAGTTTGAGGATCTGTTCGGGATGACGATGGACGAGTTTGATCGCCTGTCGCTCTGGAAGAGGAACGAATTGAAGAAAAGAATCTTGTTATTTTAGGAGAAAATTAAACACACGCTACACACAAAACACACAATAACGACGAGAAGCAACCAGCATCAGTACGACCAGCGCTAAACACACACACATATACAGTATATATATATATATATAATCATGATGTCTATTTCTGTGATTACACTTTCAGGAGTTGTGATGATGATGATGATGATGATGATGTGACTATAAGTTTCCTTCACCACTTAATTAAGCTGCATTAATAAATTAATTAACACAGGTATTTAACTGCCAGCTCTAAGCGTGTGCTGATAATCAGTTCTGTGAAAATACTGCGAGATATTGATAGAGACGGGACGATATTTTCATTCCTACACTGCCTTTAATTTACGAAGAAGCTGTGTTTGTGGGTGGAGCTAAAACCTGTCCCATTCCAAATGGCGATCGAATTGACGTCAACTATTTTTCGACATAGCGAACTATTTTAAATAAACATATAGCTAGCTTTGTTTTCATTTGCCTTTTGAAAGATGCGAGTACGCCGAAGGATGCAAGCAGAAGTTTGTAAATTTGTTACGTACACACGCAACAACAGAACGACAATTTTTGCAGCGTCAACATTTTGTCGTTTCTATGCAAATTAGGTACAACGCTTTTAAGAAGCGACAAATCAAACGAATGTCTCGAATGATTCCTCGTAAGAATTCCACAGAGATTGCATTCCGATGTTTCTTCAGATCCATGTTCACAGATTTCAGACAAGCCACGCCCACAATTGACTATAGTAGCAGAAGCTACATGCCCACAAGCAGCGCGAGTCATGTGTTGTAACTTGCAGCCAATTGAAGAAAGCTAGAAACAATTAAAGAGTCTGGATTAGGGCTGGTTTTAGAAAACAAATGTTTCAGACATTGACACAATCATCAGATTTGCCCTGCTCTAGCTAGTTTAGCTACGTGCGCTAATTGAAAGAATGAATGAATGCCTTTAATGTCATTTTACACATGTACAATGACATTAAAGCAACTCCTTCAGTCTTAAATTGTTAATTGACGATCACGATGAAATGAAACGTAATCAGCACACGCACATCTTGTTTTTATTACATCATTCGTAACAGAAAAAGAGTTAATGAGCTGTGTCAGCCAATCAGAGTGAAGATAATCTATACGTAATGTATCCGCTTAACACAATGATAGAATGTAAGACGAGTGTGTGATCGATACCATTACTGCTTTTATCTCAGAGTGTATTGATCACACAGCTCCATCCCTCCCCTCTTTCTCTCCCTCTCTTTTCCCCTCGTTTTGCTGCTAATGCATTATTAAGCACCTTTACCATTTGGTTAGATCCTCTTTCGTTATTTAGGGACGGCCAGAGAGTTTGAACGACGCCCTTATTTTAACCACCAAGTCTTAATATTCCACGTCTGTTTTTTTTTTCTGGAAGAGCTAACGGACAACTCATGAGTGTGTAAACATTAACTGCTAATCGCAGCATGCATCGTTTGCTAGTTAAGCTAGCTACAATGATTAGTGGGTGTTGCTAATATTAATCATCATGGCATGTTAGCAAAGTGGCTACAAGCTAGCACGTTGCTGAATTATGTGGGTTATTATCATTCATAAGGGTGGATTATCACTGTGAGGTCACAGATCACTGACTGCTTGTGCTGAGCTGAGTTTAATTAAATTGAGAACTGGCTTTAAAATATGAAATGATTCACTATGAGTGTTTAGAGAGCCTGAGCTAACCTGACAGGAATTCTAGCAGTAATTTCAGTCATATAAAATAGCTGCGAAAATATTAACAAGGTGATTAGCATGAGCTAACCTGACAGGAATTCTACAAGTATATAAAATCATGTAAACTTAACAACTATCACATTTTAGCAAGGGTGATTAGCATGAGCTAACCTGACAGGAAATCGAACAGAAATTCAATAGAAATCCATGAAAACTTAATCAACATTTATCAAATGGTAGTAAGATGAATAGGATTGTGTTAAATAAACAGGAATCGTGAGGACAAGTTTATGTCTACCAGAGGTAAAAACAAATAAGGTCAAAATCACTGCTAATGTTAGCTTAATGTTAGCACAACATTACTAGCTCTACCTGTAGCATTAGCTAGCAAACTAGGCATGCTGCTTTAAAAAAAATCTTACCTGGGATTTAGCTAACTTACAATTTTCCATCTTCCAAATTATCTTTGAAAGTAAGGTAGATAACATGAGGTTTAATGGGATTTTAGATGAAATGTAATGATTTTGTCCCGCTAGCTGATTTCCTGCTTAGGTAAGCCTGTGTGCTCTTATTCTTTAGTGTTTCATATTGGAAAGGGTTTTCTTTTTCTTTAACATACGTTGAATAGAACTTTGCAGCTACTAATTAACATGGTTCAGTAATGATTTGTGAATCAAAGTTGACATTTGGAAACGCTGGAATTTTACCTGTAACAAATCAAGGACAATCCAAGCGGAAGCTTCACGTCATAAAGGGAAAGTCTCTTAGCGTCTGTTAAAAGACGTGTTGAAAAACAAACAATTGCACCGTACGCAATACATGTAAAACCACTCTGAAAACATTCCACCTGAAACTTGAGAAGGCACTTTTTCGCTAGTGACAATGCTAATGCTAACACAGATTAGCTTTTTCTTTTTTTTTTCTTTTTATTCTGGTGTTTAATCGTCACAACCAATCGGATTTAAGGGGTGGGGCTTTATGAGTAAATTGATTCACACTCTGGAGTGTATATATTATTAACATTTGAATATAATTAACATTTATAAACTGTTTATTATTGAAAGTGTGTGACAGTGTGACATCAGCAGCTCAGAATGATAAAAAAAAGATTTTGCCATAAAAAAAAAAAGTTAAATCCGAAGCATTTACACTCTGATTCATGTTATTCATCACTTACAGAAATATCACCACTTTATTTCCATCTGTTTGTTTTAAAGCGCTGAATGAAAGTAACAAATAAATATCAATGTTTTTTTTTTGTTATAATAATATATGATTAGGAGTTTTGTTATGCTGAGTTATGATTGAACCGTTAACACTTGGAGTTCATGTTGAATAAAAGCTTGGGGTTTTACTGTGGCTCTTTGTGTCGCATTTGTTAATTAATGTCAAGCTAATATTCATTTGTTGCAGAGTTATCGCTCAAATGAGTTTTTATATAAGGAATATGGCGTTCATAAAAATCCAGGTATTTAATTTTCTACATTTTGTTCCAGAAATTGTGTTAATTTATAAGTCCTGAAGGAGGCTCACAAAGCTATACAAGACAAAAAAAAAGGTTAGATTTTATGATTTATTTTAAGTTAAATTTTATGAAGCTGCTAATACTTACTAGGTATCGAGCATAAGCTAACTGACAGGATTTTAGTTTTTTCACCTTAAAAGGAAAAAAAATAGCTAACGATTTACTGTTTGCATTTTTGTTTCATTGGGAAGACACGTCAAGAGACAAAAGAGAAAAAACAAGAAAGAAAAGAAGGTTCATCTAAAAGTCTTGGATGGATTTTCCATATGTCTCAAGTGACCTAAAGTTGGCTACGCTTTAGTTACGCAATGGTACAATGTACTTAACGATTATAATGGAATCACCTACGACAGGTTTCACCTAAGGTTTTCACCTTTCACCAGGAATCACCTATTACAGGTTTGTTACGATGGTTCAGTTGTGACTAAACTCGATGTCAACACTAGACAAAGTATTTAGCATATTGTTGGAATCTATGTAGTTTAAAAAAAATTTTGTCTGTATTTCTCTTTAATGAAACTTTTGCAGTACCTGAAGTTGCACCTTTCTACAAACTCTTTAACCTTCAACAATGAGCACTTACACTAATGTTGAAATGAAATTAAAGAAATCTAATTAATGCATTTACATTAATGGTAAAATTTACACTTTACACAAAAAAATTAGGTTTAACATAAATAAATAAATTAATTTTATGTTTAACATAAATAAACATATTAAATAAATGTATTAAAGATTTATACATGTAGTATGTAGTTTATACTGACATACCATTTATGTTAAATGCATTAAATATAAATAGGCATATATAGTAAAAAAAAGAGTTTCAGTTTAATAATATAATATAATATAATATTATACTGATATATAATTAGGATTTTATATCAGGACGAAGAAGCTATGTAATGCTTTTTTAAAAATCAATATTGTGAAAGAAGTGGATACTCTTTCCAGTTTCCTCCAGCAAGTGGCGCTATAAGAACCTAAATGTGGACAACAGGGACAGATTTCCAGCAGCCCCCATCCTAAATGCCCCTTTCTGCCTACACAGGGCAGTATTGTCTACATGTAAAGGGTAACGCAGGCTCCCTAGTGCACTAGGTGCAGGTTTGGGAGTGGTGTCGAGTGTGAGTGTTGTGAAGTTAAAAAGAGGGGAAACTAAAGTGAGTGAGAGAGAGAGAGAGAGAGAGAGAGAGAGAGAAGAGAGAGACTAGGGGAAGAAGTTTGTGGTGTAAAGTCAGAGTTGTCGAGGAGTAGTGCACTAGTGCCGGAGTGTCCTGTTGTCGTATCAGTCTATCCAGGAATGGAGGGATGAACAGAGGACGGGGACAGAGGGGTCTCACTGGGAGCCTGTAGACAACTGCTTAGGGGTTTTTTCTTTTATCCTCCCAGTTATGGACAGACAGAAAGGTAAGCCGCTTCATTTAACTTCCACACACCTTAGTGTTTATACTGTAGACGTGAGATTCCTGACTCTTAATTTCATCTTTTGTCCTTTTTTATTCATTCATTATGAACAAACACTACACATCACTCATCCTGCCGTGTGATTGGTCAGAAGGTGATGATAAGTTCTGGAGAACAGCACACCCCTCAGTAGTGCAGGGCTCTATCAATTAATGCGCTCCTTATATTCATGAATACGTTGCTATGGTAACAGCTGACGGATGATAGATGTATGTTGATGTGACGTGGATGGAAGGAGTCTCCAGTGTCAGAGGTGAATCTGTAACTTTACTGTTCAAATTCAACTGTAAGTTCACGTTCTCTTTTATTTTGTTGTTGTTTTTTTCATTTGTTTGTAAACAAATTGAAAAAAGTACGACGTGAGATTTAATTATCATTTAACATAATCGTTCTTGTCTGTGAATTTCGGGGAAACACCTTTTTTCCTGTAAGTGAAGCTTAAGTGTAGTGAGCACCGGTGTGTGTGTGTGTGTGTGTGTGTGTGTCCATAAGCACGAGGACAGCTGTCTTCTACACTGCATATCCTGGACAAATGTGAAGGAGTATCAGATGTGTCCTTCAGGCAGGAGACAATCCCGTAATCCCCTCCTTCGGACATGAAAGGCTGGACCGCATACACAGTATCGGTTTCGGTCCTGATGTCCTGATGTCCCGCTGTCACACATCCAGCAGCTAGTGTGATCTAAACCCGCATGACGGTCAGGACACGTGTCTGATATCAGACCGCACACGTCCGTATCGCGACATCTGTGAAGATCTGATCGGGTCTAACAGCCGATGTTACCTTGATGTGTAAAGTATCGCGGCGTCTATCGGTATATCGTATCAGCGGTTATCAGTGCTGCACTAGGGGGCGCCGCTCCTCCCTGAGCCCTAGATATTTATTTATTTAATCATAATCTGTTTATCCCGAGTAACTGCACGTCTTCAAGCGTATAGAATTTCTTTGAAACAAATACTTCTAATCTTTTGCCTCAGACACACTGTAGACGTGACATACATGCTGCGGACGTGAACGTATGTGCGTGCGTGTGTTGTGTGTGTGTGTGTGTGTGTGGAGTCTCAGGAGACTCGGGGGTCTGGAGCTTGTTTGTGTTCGAGGCTACTGATAGCCGCCACTCAATGGGCCTGTGTGAGAGCGAACAAGCAGCTGTTGTAAAGAGGCCCTCACACACACACACACACACACACACACACACGTGAGTTCATTCTCTCATCAGTCGGATGGTCGTGTCGTTCAGTAACGTGTGTTTAATGTTTTACATAAGAGTTTGTGTTTATTTACTGGATTTATTGTTTATTTAATATTATTTGTGTTTATTTGATTAAATTAAACCGTCACAGCTACCTGTTTATCTGTTTACTTTTATTTATTTTGCACTTTTAATAATTATACAATATGCATCTAAAACTACATAGATTAGGACTGACCTGTGTGTGTGTGTGTGTGTGTGTGTGTGACTACCATCTCTTTCATATATGTGTGTGTATGTAGAGTGTATGTATGTGTACATGACTCATCTTTGTCATGTGTGTGTGTGTGTGTGTGTGTGTGTGTGTGTGAGAGACGTTATATCTCTATAAGGACTATAACGTGTGTGTGACCCTGTTATAATGTGTTCAGTTGAACATTAACGATTATGTTTAGTGATAATAATAATAATAATAATAATGTGCACATGTGCAGGTATTAATTTCCCATGATACCTTGGGGCTTGTGGGCGGAGTGTCGTGTTTCAGTCTCAGCTGTTCTGAGAGCAGACGCCACGTCTGGGTTCAAGACTAATCCTGGTGCATTATGGGTCGGCATCTGCTGCGTCTCAGCTCAAACACACACACACACACACACACACACACACACGGAATTCTAAACCTGGAGTATTTCACTGTCGCTGTGTCACACCTTAAGTCAGGCCCCTGTGCCCGAGCCGTTACCATGGAAACCATTTATAGTAACCTGCACTGCTGTCAGAGTCGCTGTTACAGAGAACTAATCAACAACTTCTGACCAATCAGAACTCAGCAGTGTGTCTCATGATTAACACACACACACACACACACACACACACACACACACACGTGTCAGCTCCATTCATTCTTTTCACTGTTTGTTTTCATCCCAATTCTTCACTCGGCTCTCGGCTCAACAACAGAGTGGGAGTTTAAGGCATTTCAGTAATGTTACTGATTGAAGAAACAACTGCAGAGAGACAGAGGGAGAGACAGAGGGAGAGACGGAGGGAGAGAGACAGAGGGGGAGAGAGAGAGACGGAGAGAGAGAGAGACAGAGGGAGAGAGAGAGACGGAGAGACAGAGGGGGAGAGAGAGAGAGAGAGAGAGGGGGAGAGAGAGAGAGAGAGACAGAGGGGGAGAGAGAGAGAGAGAGAGAGGGGGAGAGAGAGAGAGAGAGACAGAGGGGGAGAGAGAGAGAGAGAGAGAGGGGGAGAGAGAGAGAGAGAGACAGAGGGGGAGAGAGAGAGAGAGAGAGTGAGAAAGTGTATAAAGCTGTATAATGAGCTCCGCGTCTCTCCATCAGTATGAATGGGTCCACTGTGGAGTGTGTAAAAACACAGCATGAATCAGATCACACACACACACACACACATCACACACACACACACACACACACACACACACACACACACACACACACACAATCTGTTGTTTCTGTAATGTGAGTACATTAAACAACTGACTGATGCCACAAACAATGTGCCCGCACTTGTCTCTTCCTGACCTCTGACCTCTGACCCCTGCTGTAATAACTACAACTGGGATCTGTAGCAGAAGTGCTGTGAGTGAAGTGGTGTGTGTGAGTGGGGCGGGTGTGTGTGTGTGAGAGTGAAGTGGTGTGTGTGTGTGTGTGTGTGAGTGAACATTTTTTAGTCAAAGGTAAAAATCTGAATTTGATTGTGACTCAGTCACAGGTGAAGTAAACACATCTGTAAAGAAGCACAGCTGTTAATAAGCACAGCCGAACGCACAGCTGTACATAAACAAAGCTGTAAATAGGCACAGCTGTTAAAACATTTGTAAGTAAACATATCTGTAAATAAGCACAGCTGTATGTAAACACAGCTGTAAATAAGCACAGCTGTATGTAAACATATCTGTAAATAAGCACAGCTGTATGTAAACATATCTGTAAATAAGCACAGCTGTATGTAAACATATCTGTAAATAAGCACAGCTGTATGTAAACAAATCTGTAAATAAGCACAGCTGTACATAAACACAGATGTAAATAAGCACAGCTGTATGTAAACATATCTGTAAATAAGCACAGCTGTATGTAAACATATCTGTAAATAAGCACAGCTGTACATAAACACAGATGTAAATAAGCACAGCT